>JBBBDQ010000748.1:3817500-3835000 GCA_037127315.1 Ascarosepion bandense | reverse complement strand
TATATTTTAACACCCTTTCAACTGTTACCTCTCCTCAACCCTGCTCTGCCATCCATTTGCTCAAACATTTCAAGTATGTTACTCATTGCTTTCCACTGTCTCACTTTTCTTCTATCTGTCCTGTGAGTATCAAATTTTCCGAGCCCTTTTTCTTCATTATACTTCCCAGAAACTTCAGTTGTTTTTTCCAATGTTAAAGTATAAGTTTACTTTTCGTTTCCATCCTATCCAACATCACAGGTTCGGCACTTGTTAACCTGGACATCTTTCTGTAGAACCACATTTCAAGTTTTTTCTTCATCTTTGATGAGCTTGTCTTGCATTCGCTGTCATATTAAAGAACAGATATAACATAACACTTCAGTACTCTTTTCGTTGCCTCTAAAATAGGTTCTTGTCTCTCAATACTATACTTAACTTTTGAAATGCATCCTTGGTTATGAAAATACACCTTTTACTCCCAGTTGTTTTTCTCCGAGTCGCGAACCTGGAAAGCATAAGTCTTGATAAGTTAGACAAAGGGCACCGTTTATTACTCTTTGGGTAATTTTCTGAAACTTTGATTTTCTTTTTCATAATTTATGTTTAATTTCCCTAATTTTCTATATCGCTTTTTCTTGGTTATTTTATCTTTCACTTAGTTTTCTACAAATCATCTGTCAGATTTTCTATTGATTGTACTAATATTGGGAGATTTTGTTTATAAACATCGAAAGGTAACTCCCCATTTAAAATACCTATGTTATTTAACCATGAAAGGAAAGCATTTAGCATTAAGTTTTTAATCATAACATTTCACTACAAACTTCTGAAGCCACCGAGAAATTGCGTGAATTGATTACAGCAGAAACACTTGTGGCATGGAAGACATAACTCTTTGCATTCGTTTTTCAAGTTCTTTCAAAATCTTGGTTTATATAGTAGATTTCCTACTTTAACCAGCTCCAAAGTAAAAGTTGCACAGTGTTAAGCCAGGTCTCCACATATATAAAATAAAAAGTTATCTCAATCACCAGCAGAGTTCCACCACGGAATATGTGAATGAGCGGCGCTATATCGAGTTTAATCCGTTACCGCTTCGTCACCTTGAGGTCGAATATAAAAGCTTGATAATTTACTTAATAATTGTTCAAATCCTCCTACTCTTCTTGAATGATATCTCTGTGCTTCAACGACGAAACACGCTATGGATGTAGCGGCTTGGTTGCGGAAGTCGTTGCTTGGGGAGTTACTATCCTATGGGCAGAGGAGCTTGGATTAGTTCCACCACGGAATTCGTGAGGAACGGCGCACTTCATCGAGCTTAATTCGTTACCTCTTCGTCACCAGTTCGTGGTACAGTTGGTATAACATCAGCTTAATAACCAAGATTGTCGATGCGGTAGTGGATAGCGCACTGCTGATGAGTCCCAAATATAGGACGAAACGGCCGTCCAGTGCTTTCTGCATTCTGTTGAGGTCGAATAAAACCTCGATGAATTAATTTCTTAATATTTCAAATCCTCCTACAATTTCTCGTCTGTATATCGTTGCTTGAACCGGCTTATAATGATCCAGTGTGAGCGTCTTAGTGATAGGAGTCGTGGCTCTGGGAGGCACAGCCCTATGTGTAAAAGGAGCTCAGCAGAATTCCACCACGGAATATGTGAATGAGCCGCGCTATATCGAGTTTAATCCGTTACCGCTTCGTCATCTTGACCCGTGTACAATTTGTATGACTTTCGCTTGATAACGCACCTGTCTGGGTTTCAATTCCTGGTAGTGGAATGCGCACTGCTGATGTGTCCCAAATATAGGACGAAACGGCCGTCCAGTGTATTCTGTTGAGGTCGAATAAAAAGCGCGATGAATTACTTAATTATACAAATCCTCCTACTACTTCAATCATATCTCTGTGCTTCAACCAGCTTAACATGCTATGGATTTAGCAGCTTGTGTTGGAGAAGTTGTGGCTCTGGGAGGCACCGTCCTACAAGTAAAGGAGCTTGGATTAGTTCCACCACGGAATTTGTGAACGAGCGGCGCGTCATCGAGTTTAATTCGTTACCTCTTCGTCACCAGTGCCCATGGTAAAGTTAGTATGACATCATCTTGATAACCAAACTGTCTGGTTTCGATTCCTGGTAGTGGATGCTCACTGCTGAAGAGTCTCAAATATAAGACGAAACGGCCGTCCAGTGCATTCGGTTGAGGTCGAATAAAAACTCGGTAAATTAATATTTTAAATCCTCCTACAATTTCTCGTCTATATATATATATTTATTATTTAAAAACAGGTATTCTTAACAACTGTTCACCCATGAACTACCTTTACCCTTAATTATAGTTGTGGATGAAGAAAAAAACTTATTTGTTTTTAATAATAAATAAGATTAGGAATTATATTACAACATTTTAAACCTAAATGCTTTCATTTGACTAATGCTTTATTTGACTAATTTAACGAAAATAAAATTACATTTAACAACTGAATTCTGTGGAATAATTATGTACACCAGTAAAATAAAACACTGTGACTAATTATTACATTAAAAAAAAGGTTCAGATTTTTATTCAATGAAATGTCTAAGACTGACGCTGTGGTTAATCCATCCTTTATATATAAACCTTATATAATTTAGTATTAAATCTATTTTATTTTTAGTATTTTAAAAATATTTTAAGTTAATATAGTGCCCTTTAATATCAGTAGCCGTAGTATTATTTAAGTATAATAGCAGTAGCAATTCTTAGACATCATATGAGAAGCACACGAATATAAAAACGAATAAACGCTAAAGTACCTCTCTCTCTCTCTCCCTCTCTCTCGGGTTTCCTCTTTTAAGCTGATGCTAAAAAAGCAGTGACCGCATCACACTAAAAATGCACCAAACATAGTAAGTCCCACTCAAACGTATTTATGAACATTTTGTTGTATGAAGATATGTTTTGTCTAAATAATATGAGAAGCACTCGAATATAAACTCTAAAGTAACTCTCTCTCTCCCTCTCCCCCCCCCCTTCCCCCCCACCCCACTGGGTTTCCTCTTTTAAGCTGAAGCTAAAAAAGCAAGGGACGCTTCACACAAAAATATGTACCAACATAGTAAGTCCCACTGAAACATATTTATGAACATTTCGTTGTATGAAGATATGTTTAGTCTAAATAATATGAGAAGCACTCGAATATAAACTCTAAAGTAACTCTCTCTCTCTCTCTCTCTCTCTCCCCACCCACTGGGTTTCCTCTTTTAAGCTGAAGCTAAAAAAGCAAGGGACGCTTCACACAAAAAATGTACCAACATAGTAAGTCTCACTCAAACATATTTATGAACATTTCGTTGTATGAAGATATGTTTAGTCTAAATAATATGAGAAGCACTCGAATATAAATTCTAAAGTAACTCTCTCTCTCTCTCTCTCTCTCTCCCCCCCCCCACTGGGTTTCCTCTTTTAAGCTGAAGCTCAAAAAGCAAGAGAAGCTTCACACAAAGAAATGTACCAACATAGTAAGTCCCACTGAAACATATTTATGAACATTTCGTTGTATGAAGATATGTTTAGTCTAAATAATATGAGAAGAACTCGAATATAAACTCTAAAGTAACTCTCTCTCTCTCTCTCTCTCCCCCCACTGGGTTTCTTCTTTTAAGCTGAAGCTCAAAAAGCAAGAGAAGCTTCACACAAAGAAATGTACCAACATAGTAAGTCCCACTGAAACATATTTATGAACATATCGTTGTATGAAGATATGTTTAGTCTAAATAATATGAGAAGCACTCGAATATAAATTCTAAAGTAACTCTCTCTCTCTCTCCCCCCCCCCTCACTGGGTTTCCTCTTTTAAGCTGAAGCTAAAAAAGCAAGGGACGCTTCACACAAAAAAATGTACCAACATAGTAAGTCCCACTCAAACATATTTATGAACATTTCGTTGTGTGAAGATATGTTTAGTCTAAATAATATGAGAAGCACTCGAATATAAACTCTGAAGTAACTCTCTCTCTCTCTCTCCCCCCCACTGGGTTTCCTCTTTTAAGCTGAAGCTAAAAAAGCAAGGGACGCTTCACACAAAAAAATGTACCAACATAGTAAGTCCCACTGAAACATATTTATGAACATTTCGTTATATGAAGATATGTTTAGTCTAAATAATATGAGAAGCACTCGAATATAAACTCTAAAGTAACTCTCTCTCTCTCTCTCTCTCTCTCTCTCTCTGTCTCTCTCTCTCTCCCCACTGGGTTTCCTTCTTTTAAGCTGAAGCTAAAAAAGCAAGGGACGCTTCACACAAAAAAATATACCAACATAGTAAGTCCCCCTGAAACATATTTATGAACATTTCGTTATATGAAGATATGTTTAGTCTAAATAATATGAGAAGCACTCGAATATAAACTCTAAAGTAACTCTCTCTCTCTCTCCCTCTCTCTCTCTCTCTCTCTCTCTCTCTCCCCACTGGGTTTCCTCTTTTAAGCTGAAGCTAAAAAGCAAGGGACGCTTCACACAAAAATATGTACCAACATAGTAAGTCCCACTCAAACATATTTATGAACATTTCGTTGTATGAAGATATGTTTAGTCTAAATATTATGAGAAGCACTCGAATATAGACTCTAAAGTAACTCTCTCTCTCTCTCCCTCTCTCTCTCTCTCTCTCTCTCTCACTGGGTTTCCTCTTTTAAGCTGAAGCCAAAAAGCAAGGGACGATCCACACTAAAAAATATACCAACATAGTAAGTCCCACTGAAACATATTTATGAACATTTCGTTATATGAAGATATGTTTAGTCTAAATAATATGAGAAGCACTCGAATATAAACTCTAAAGTAACTCTCTCTCTCTCTCTCTCTCTCTCTCTCTCTCTCTCTCTCTCCCCACTGGGTTTCCTCTTTTAAGCTGAAGCTAAAAAAGCAAGGGACGCTTCACACAAAAAATGTACCAACATAGTAAGTCCCACTGAAACATATTTATGAACATTTCGTTATATGAAGATATGTTTAGTCTAAATAATATGAGAAGCACTCGAATATAAACTCTAAAGTAACTCTCTCTCTCTCTCTCTCTCTCTCTCTGTCTCTCTCTCTCCCCACTGGGTTTCCTCTTTTAAGCTGAAGCTAAAAAAGCAAGGGACGCTTCACACAAAAAAATATACCAACATAGTAAGTCCCCCTGAAACATATTTATGAACATTTCGTTATATGAAGATATGTTTAGTCTAAATAATATGAGAAGCACTCGAATATAAACTCTAAAGTAACTCTCTCTCTCTCCCTCTCTCTCTCTCTCTCTCTCTCTCCCCACTGGGTTTCCTCTTTTAAGCTGAAGCTAAAAAAGCAAGGGACGCTTCACACAAAAATATGTACCAACATAGTAAGTCCCACTCAAACATATTTATGAACATTTCGTTGTATGAAGATATGTTTAGTCTAAATATTATGAGAAGCACTCGAATATAGACTCTAAAGTAACTCTCTCTCTCTCTCCCTCTCTCTCTCTCTCTCTCTCTCTCTCCCCCCACTGGGTTTCCTCTTTTAAGCTGAAGCCAAAAAAAAGCAAGGGACGATCCACACTAAAAAATATACCAACATAGTAAGTCCCACTGAAACATATTTATGAACATTTCGTTATATGAAGATATGTTTAGTCTAAATAATATGAGAAGCACTCGAATATAAACTCTAAAGTAACTCTCTCTCTCTCTCTCTCTCGCTCTCTCTCTCTCTCTCTCTCTCCCCACTGGGTTTCCTCTTTTAAGCTGAAGCTAAAAAAGCAAGGGACGCTTCACACAAAAAAATGTACCAACATAGTAAGTCCCACTTAAACATATTTATGAACATTTCGTTGTATGAAGATATGTTTAGTCTAAATAATATGAGAAGCACTCGAATATAAACTCTAAAGTAACTCTCTCTCTCTCTCTCTCTCTCTCCCCACTGGGTTTCCTCTTTTAAGCTGAAGCTAAAAAAGCAAGGGACGCTTCACACAAAAAAATGTACCATCATAGTAAGTTCCACTCAAACATATTTATGAACATTTCGTTGTATGAAGATATGTTTAGTCTAAATATGAGAAGCACTCGAATATAAACTCTAAAGTAACACTCTCTCTCCCCCCCCCCTCCCCCCCCACTGGGTTTCCTTTTTTCGGCTGAATCTAAAAAAGCAAGGGACGCTTCACACAAAAAAATGTACCAACATAGTAAGTCCCACTGAAACATATTTATGAACATTTCGTTGTATGAAGATATGTTTAGTCTAAATAATATGAGAAGAACTCGAATATAAACTCTAAAGTAACTCTCTCTCTTCTTTCCCCCCCCCCACTGGGTTTCCTCTTTTAAGCTGAAGCTAAAAAAGCAAGGGACGCTTCACACAAAAAAATGTACCAACATGGTAAGTCCCACTCAAACATATTTATGAACATTTCGTTGTATGAAGATATGTTTAGTCTAAATAATATGAGAAGCACTCGAATATAAACTCTAAAGTAACTCTCTCTCTCTTTCTCTCTCTTCCCCCCCCCCACTGGGTTTCCTCTTTTAAGCTGAAGCTAAAAAAGCAAGGGACGCTTCACACAAAAAAATGTACCAACATAGTAAGTCCCACTCAAACATATTTATGAACATTTCGTTGTGTGAAGATATGTTTAGTCTAAATAATATGAGAAGCACTCGAATATAAACTCTAAAGTAACTCTCTCTCTCTCTCTCTTCCCCCACCCACTGGGTTTCCTCTTTTAAGCTGAAGCTAAAAAAGCAAGGGACGCTTCACACAAAAAAATGTACCAACATAGTAAGTCCCACTGAAACATATTTATGAACATTTCGTTGTATGAAGTTATGTTTAGTCTAAATAATATGAGAAGCACTCGAATATAAACTCTAAAGTAACTCTCTCTCTCTCTCCCCCCCCCCACCCCACTGGGTTTCCTCTTTTAAGCTGAAGCTAAAAAAGCAAGGGACGCTTCACACAAAATAATGTACCAACATAGTAAGTCCCACTGAAACATATTTATGAACATTTCGTTGTATGAAGATATGTTTAGTCTAAATAATATGAGAAGAACTCGAATATAAACACTAAAGTAACTCTCTCTCTCTCTCTCTCTCTCTCTCTCTCTCTCCCCCACCACTGGGTTTCCTCTTTTAAGCTGAAGCGAGAAAAGCAAGTAATGCTTCACTCTAAAAGTGCTATAACGCATTAAGTCCCACTCTCGCATATTTATGAACATTTCTTTGTGTAAAGATATTTTGTTGTCTAAAGAATTTGAGAAGCACTCGAATATAAAAACGAATAAACTCTAAAGTAACTCTCTCTCTCTTCCCCCCCCCCACTGGGTTTCTTCTTTTAAGCTGAAGCTAAAAAAGCAAGGGACGCTTCACACAAAAAAATGTACCAACATAGTAAGTCCCACTGAAACATATTTATGAACATTTCGTTGTATGAAGATATGTTTAGTCTAAATAATATGAGAAGCACTCGAATATAAACTCTAAAGTAACTCTCTCTCTCTCTCTCCCCCCCCCCACTGGGTTTGACCTTTTAAGCTGAAGCTAAAAAAGCAAGGGACGCTTCACACAAAAAAATGTACCAACATAGTAAGTCCCACTCAAACATATTTATGAACATTTCGTTATATGAAGATATGTTTAGTCTAAATAATATGAGAAGCACTCGAATATAAACTCTAAAGTAACTCTCTCTCTCTCTCTCTTCCCCCCCCCCCCACTGGGTTTCCTCTTTTAAGCTGAAGCTAAAAAAGCAAGGGACGCTTCACACAAAAAAATGTACCAACATAGTAAGTACCACTGAAACATATTTATGAACATTTCGTTGTATGAAGATATGTTTAGTCTAAATAATATGAGAAGCACTCGAATATAAACTCTAAAGTAACTCTCTCTCTCCCTCTCTTCCCCCCCCCACTGGGTTTCCTCTTTTAAGCTGAAGCTAAAAAAGCAAGGGACGCTTCATACAAAAAAATGTACCAACATAGTAAGTCCCACTCAAACATATTTATGAACATTTCATTGTATGAAGTTATGTTTAGTCTAAATAATATGAGAAGCACTCGAATATAAACTCTAAAGTAACTCTCTCTCTCTCTCTCTCTCTTCCCCCCCACCCCACTGGGTTTCCTCTTTTAAGCTGAAGCTAAAAAAGCAAGGGACGCTTCACACAAAATAATGTACCAACATAGTAAGTCCCACTGAAACATATTTATGAACATTTCGTTGTATGAAGATATGTTTAGTCTAAATAATATGAGAAGAACTCGAATATAAACTCTAAAGTAACTCTCTCTCTCTCTCTCTCTCTCTCTCTCTCCCCCACCACTGGGTTTCCTCTTTTAAGCTGAAGCGAGAAAAGCAAGGAATGCTTCACTCTAAAAGTGCTATAACGCATTAAGTCCCACTCTCGCATATTTATGAACATTTCTTTGTGTAAAGATATTTTGTTGTCTAAAGAATTTGAGAAGCACTCGAATATAAAAACGAATAAACTCTAAAGTAACTCTCTCTCTCTCTCTCTTCCCCCCCCCCCACTGGGTTTCCTCTTTTAAGCTGAAGCTAAAAAACAAGGGACGCTTCACACAAAAAATGTCCCAACACATTAAGTCTCAAGTAAGTCTCAATCAATCAAACACTCCGTATTGCCAGTTCACATATTTTATGAAGTCAACAATCCAAACAATGTAAATAATATTAATACTACCTCATCTCAGATGTATAGAGAAACCGAAACCTTAATTTACATTCATATACTAACAGCATATCCCGGCGTTGCTAGGGTGTAATGAAAGCTTTAAAACTAACCCATGGTCATGGAGCTAAGACTCTTTGGAAGTTCGCACGAAAGACTAAAATGCAATAGTCGTTTTCAGTCAAAGCAAAACCGTAGATTGAAAGGAAAATGAATGGATGTGAGTAAATTTTGATTTCTGGTATCGATGTCAAATAAGTTTTAAGTTGTAAACTGAATTTTGAAGACTCAATAATTCTTCTGAGTAAATGGTATCATGGCTGAGGCTAAGGGCAACAAACCCGAAATAAAAACAAAAATAAAAAGGCTGAAATACTGATCTTGTTCAGACCTGATCGGATATCGGAGTATCGATTTCTGATATCGGGTATAAATGGGGGGAAATACGTAGCGCATAGCCTGACCGGAAGTCTAAAGAATATTTGTGTGAAGTTTGGTAGAAATCGAGGTGAAATTGGACAAATATGTAGCCTATGACCTGACCGGAAGACTAAAGTATATTTGTGTGAAGTTTGGTGAGAATCGGAAAAAAATTGTGGATTTGTATAAAAGACATACAAACAGACACACACACAAACATTTTGCTTTTTATATATATAGATTAATAATTATTAATTAATATTTAAAATTAGTATTAACATTTATTTTAGCATATTAGATTAATCTATATAATACATTATAAACGATATACTGTTCCTTTATATATATCATACTTCTTTTACATATCCTTTACAATTTTATCCAACGTTTGCAATCAAAACATGCGCTAGAAAAAAAGGATTCTAAATTAACAATTTTAATATGGCGTAGATTACTGTAGAAATTCATATTCACTGCTGTATTAACGTTCCGAAGAGAAGCAGCTCTATAAATTTCTAAACTATTACGGTCTATTTTTTTTCTTTATTTTTTTACTGTGTGGAACCTCAGTGGTTAAACGTACGAGTGTCATTCAATAAATAAGGTGATTTTTTCTCTGATGAATTTTTCTAATACAGATAGAAGCTTACTTTTTTTATTTTCATTTTTCAACGTAGTCTCCCCGCAGTAGGGGAGACTACGTTGAGACTACGTAGTCTCACACTTTTACCATCTGTGCACTAGATTCCCTCAGCGTAAAAATCTTTGGACTGATGTCTCAAGCAACCACTCACAGCACTTTTGACTTCATCGTCACTTTCATACTTCTTTAAACAATTTAGCCCAATTGTAGACATTGTTTTGGCTGAAACATGTGGCACTATACACTGTTGACATTCTCCTATGAATTTCAACTGGTTTGCACTCTTCAGCAACCAAAAACTTGATAACTGACCTCTGTTCCATCCTGAAGCATGCTTCTTGGTCGCCCACCTTTGTTAATCTCCAAAACTCTCAAAGATGTTTTTTTCAATCTGCAAAAAAAATTAAATCGCTTTGAAAAAGAAGTAAAGGAAAAAAAAATTTTAAAGTAAACTTCTATCTAAGAAGTATTTATACCGAAAAATTCACCTTATTTATTGAGTGACCCTCGTATTTGAGTAGATGTTCGTATTTTTAAACAGCTTTAATTTCAGATATCTACTTAAATATATAATGGATTAATGAATTTTAATTACCTTCCTTTTTTATGCAATGTTACGGAAAATACGAACTGGTATTAACAGACATATTTAAAACCTGTGACTCCCATTATATCAGGAAGAAGCCAGTATAATGTGTGATGTGTCTTATCATTCGACCACGGAAGATTTCCTGGTTTGACAAAGTCGAATTAAACCTTAAATAAATTAAAGGGAAAAGTTCTGTTCAATCAAGGCAATGGTTTGATAAGTGTTATTCGGACTCTGCTCAGTCGGAAACAATGGTTAACAGGTGGTATGTTGACTTTAAACGTGGTCGTACCAGCACAAATGATGCGGAACGCTCAGGTCGCCCAAAATCGGCAGTTGTCCCGGAAAACACCAAAAAATCCACAAACTCGTTTCGACCGATCGTAATTCGTTTTGACTGATCGCAGATTGAAGTTGCGTGAGACAGTAGAGGAGTTGAATATATCAGAAGGCAGTGTATTCACCATTTCACATGTATATTTGTTAATGGGAAAGCTGTGTTCAAAATGGGTGCCGCGTTTGCTCATAGTCGATCAAAAACAACAACGCGTCGACGATTCAGAGCGTTGTTTGCAACTGTTTCAACGCAATACGAAAGAGTTTTTGCGTAAATATGTGACAATGGATGAAACACGGATCCACCACTTCACTCTGGAATCAAATCGGTAGTCAGCTGAGTGGACAGCAGCAGGTGAAAGCCGTCCAGAGCGACCAAAGACGCAAACATCAGAAGGCAAGGTTTTAAGATATGCAAGGTATCTTGTTCATCGATTACCTTGAGAAAAGAAGAACCAACAATAACGAACATTATATAGCATTATTGGGTCGTTTGAAAGAAGAAATCGCCAAAAAACGGCCACAAAGGAAGTAGAAAATGTGATCTTTCACCAAGACAACGCACCGTGATACAAGTCGATCGCAACGATAACAAAACTACATGAATTGCAGTTCGAAATTTACTCCAATGAAGAAGTGCTTATCGGAAACAGAGGCGTATTTTGAGGCCAAAGATAAACCGTTCTACAAAAAAGGTAAAAAAGGCATCGAATTGTTAGAGAAGTGTTGGAATCAGTGTATCAACCTGGAAGACGACTATGTGGATGCACAAAGGCCAATTTTGCCTGGAAGTTCTTCTTTTATTAGTTAGGCCCGGCATTTATTGAGTAATGCGTTATGCATATCTTTCTAACGAGATTTTCTGAATATTCAGGCTGTTTTACGATTTGGCCAAAGGAAAAACGGACTATCCACTCGAATACAAGTATCCATTAAAAATAATGTTCAAAACAAATATATATATATATATATATATATATATATATTAGGTCTCATTTAAATACACATAAAGACCTGTGGTGAATACGGAATTAAAAGTAACTATATTCCCTTCATTTTTACAAATTTCGCAATCCAGTGAGAAATCATAATTTTTAATCACTAAGATAAAGTATTGACATGGTATTGAAGGAAAAACACGAAAACAAATTTCGCGATCCGATGTTAAATTCCATTTTTTAACCAATGAAAGGAAGCTATATACAAAACTGAGAGAAATCCCCGAGCCATTTCGTATAAAGACGTTTTATATATATATATATATATATATATATATATATATATATATATATATATATAAGATAGAAAGAAAGACGAATCAGTCAGATGGGAGCGAGATCAGACACTGCTAAGATGTGACAAAAGATATTTCAATCCAGACCCGGGCAAAAGGTCCCGTTCTTCCTTTTTTTCTTGCATGCAATTTCCTTTATCTCTTCTTCGCCCTTTCCATTTTCGCCGTCAACAAAGAAAAGAACAGAAACAACAACAACAATAAGGCACTGTAACTGACTTCTTAAAATTAAAGTCGATAAATACAACTTTATTGATTTAGCTTTCTTTTTACTTTCTCGCCGACCATCAAAGAAAGAAAGGAACACAGACTTCATTACTCTCCTGTTAGTCTTTACATACACACAACTAGAACTACTTTCTACAACTAGAATTTTAGATTCACTTAACCACGTACTACATTTTTCTTTGAATTTTAACTTCTGTAATGTTATTCTGTTCTTTTAATAAAATTCTACTTTAACATACAAACTAAATACTTTTATTCTTCCGACCTCCTGATGATTCTGATAACCTTAAGTTGTAAGGAGTTCGGTTATATTTGACACAAGGTCAATTTAACAAACATGCACCTTCGTCTTACTTCAGATCTACCAAATTCTGCCCATAACATACTTGTCGATTATACAAATATAATCAGACTGTGAAAAGAAGTCTAAAAATAGTGGAAGCATCATTAATAAAGAAAGAACTCCAATCATCAATAATATCGACTATGAACATGGCCACGATATGCTGAGCATGTCTGGAAAATAAAACGTTCCTATGACTACATATGCATACATAAAAGAATTTATATATTTTGTTAAATATAGAATACAATTTATTCATGATAATGGTTAAATGTATAGTTGAAAGTGTTAGATAAATAAAACATCAGAGACTATGTACGGAAAAGAAAAAAATATAAGATCACATGAAATATGATATTAGAAAGTTAACCACAACAACTTGTCTGCTATTTTTTTACTGAAGCTTATATATATATATATATATATATATATATATATATATTTTATATTTCAGATCGGCCTCGGACTTTCAGATAGATAGATAGATAGATACTGATATAGATATAGCCATCTACCCATTTTCAGTCATATCTATCTATCTATCTATCTATCTATCTATCTATCTATCTTATGCTTACGGCATATCACGTTGAATACACCGGTTCTCGCTCCATCACTAAAGTTAAGCAACATGAGCCTGTACTTCAGTGACGGATGTGCGTTGTAGTGCAGTGGATGTCGGCTTGGAAAGAGAAATCGGTGAGACGAGTTCGAATTCCAGTTGAATACCCTGCATTCATTTAAGTACTGGTATCCTTGGGAAAGGTATTAATCCGTCACTTCCCCCCAGTTATGGGTTAAATAACAGGATGGGGCCTGAAGGCAACCCATCCAGTGTTGGTGTAATATTAAAAACACCACTGGTAGCCCTGATAAAGCATCAAGTATTCAGCTATTTGACAAAATTAAGGATTTCGCTATAAACTGCGCCAGGGTTCCAAATGCACTGGGAATACTGGAGGGTCGTAGTGAGTTCTATGTCGGCCGAGGCCGCAGGACGACGATATATATATATATCGTAATTTTCTAAGCGCAGCTTAGATGTGGCACAAGGCCGAAAGTACGGTGCTCCTAGTGAGGATTCAACTCACACCGCAATTGCAATGGTTCTAGCCGTTACACCACGCCAAGGTGAACCCTTATTTTCAAAGCGCCGCTTTAATGATTCTAGCGAGACAAGCTTGATAATCATTACACCACCTTAAGGTGCCCAGTTGTTTTTCTAAACGCCGCTTAGATGTGACACAAGGCCGAAAGTACGGGGCACCCAGCGTGAATCGAACCATTGCTAACCATTACACCACGTCAATATATATATATATATATATATATATACGTATCTGTAGCTGTATGTTCCTTTCCCTCATTTTTGTAAGTAAATGTTTGGATATTTCATCTGCGTCACACATTGGTCTTCTTCCGGTCTGTTTCCGCTTTCTTTTATCCTGTGTCATTTTCCGTCCTCGAGCAAAAATTCCTTATTTTGGAAACATTTCGTTAACAATTTTCCTGATTCTTTTCCATTCCATCCATTTCTTATTCTTCTTTCTGTTTTTCTTTTTTTTTTTTTTTGATTTTTAGACGTTTGTGTGTATTCATTTGTTCATTTAATCTATTTGCTTTCTGGATTTTTTAAAAATTTTTTTGTTCCTTGCTAAAATGTATTAGTTACATTTTTTGTTCTTTCTTTTTCTATAATGTCTTGGTTAAATATAGTTCTAACAAAACAACGATTATTTTACCCAGGGCAATGCTTAAATTTAAGAAACAAACAAATCGTTTTTTTTTCTTTCTATTTATTTCTTTATTTAGTTTTCGTTCTCAGATCAAGCTTTCGATTTTCCAATTATCCTGAGCAACTGAGTTCTCTTCGAAACATCTTGTTTGCCATTCAAGGCAGATTCTTTGAAGCAAAATCAATTTGCGAATGTCCAAAAATGCTTCAGTCTTTCCTCGATAGTTTTGCTTAGTCGAAGTTATCTATTCAGATTTTTTTTTTTTTGCAGAATTATTTGTTTTACTTTTTTGTTTTATTTTTCTTTCTGTTATGTCATATTTTTTATTTGAATTTACTTATTTTGTTTTGCTTTGTTACTAATATATTTTATTTTTACTTTTTATTTGTTTTGTAACGATTTTTTACTTTGTAGTATTTCTGCTAGTGTATGGAAATCGAAAAAAAATACTACTTTTTAAAAAATATTGCATATTTTTTATATTTCTTTTATAAAATATTCATTTTCGTAAAATAGCTTTTATTTGCCTAACAGTAATGTTATTGCTTTATTTTTTAATAAAATGCTTATATAAAAAAATCAATTTATTGTCAAAAAAATTCCCACTTCTTTTCTATTTCAAATATATTTTTTCCCTATCTGCTTATTAGGTTTTTATTAAATTTTAAATTTGTCATATATTTTTTCGTTTTATTTTAAATATATATTAATTCTATCAAATTTATTTTCAATTTATTTATACATATATATATAGATTAATTCTATCAAATTTATTTTCAATTTATTTATACATTGTTTTATTTCATAGATATAAATATTAAATATATTTTACAAAATATATCTATGTCTTTTATTTAATATGTTTTCCTTCGAGGCTTTAATTATAAGTTCTCAGTCACTTTAAGAAACCATTCGAAAATATATTTTGATGTTTTCTCTTTTGGTTAGATTTTGGGAATTTTATCGGGCGATGGACTGTATATTTGTTTTCGAAATGTTTAAATTATAGGTAGAAATTTTTAAGTAATAAAATAATTTATACTTTTAAACTATTCATTTTTGTCATTAATTTTTCGGTT
This sequence comes from Ascarosepion bandense, assembly GCA_037127315.1. Classification (NCBI taxonomy): domain Eukaryota; kingdom Metazoa; phylum Mollusca; class Cephalopoda; order Sepiida; family Sepiidae; genus Ascarosepion; species Ascarosepion bandense. The sequence goes on along the minus strand of JBBBDQ010000748.1, from coordinate 3,819,647 downwards.
CTAATTTGTGTAATATATTACCTTGACCGACAAAAATATGATTGACAAAAATGTATTCCGGCCGTGGATAGAGGCGGCCAAGTCTAAAGAGAAAAGCTTGAAAGGCAATAGCCTATAACGATATGATTGACAGCACAGGCATAAAACAGAGGCAATAGCCCGAAAATATAATATTGGCATCAAAGACGGAAAACACAAGTCAACAACAATGGCTTGAAAGGCAATAACCGACAAAGATATGATTGATGTCAATTAGCGACAACTCTAAAAATCAAAATAAAGAATTTTTGGGTTATTATAATTCTGTGAATTTTTACCAAAGAAGAGAAGTCAGAATACACAGAGAGAGAGAGAGAGAGAGAGAGAGAGAGAGAGAGAGAGAGAGAGACAGACAGACAGACAGAAACAAAGTCAGAGACGGAGAGAGACAGAGACAGAGAGAGATAAAGAAAGAAAAAAAACTTCCGCTGCTTAACGGTGCGTGATTCATTCTGGCTACTCTCTTCCTACTCCTCCTCCTCCTCCTCCTCTACACAACCGGTACTGGGAAAGCCCAAAATATGTTTATATATATATATATATATATATATATATGTATATAGATAGATAGATAGATAGATAGATAGATAGATATTTATATATATACACACACACAAATATATATACATATATATATATAGATAGATATTTATATATATATATATATATATACACATACATATATATATGTATATATATATATATATATATAGATATTTATATATATATATACACACACATATATATATACATACATATATATATATATATATATATAGAGAGAGAGAGAGAGAGAGAGAGACTATCAGTATAGCCCGGTGTTGCTCGAATGTAATGAAACTTTAAAACTAATCGACGGTCCAAGAGCTCAGACTCTTTGGACGTTGGCTCGAAAAACGTAGGTTGTTGAAAGGTTGATCTCGAAAACCTAGAACTCACTAAACTGCATGACTGTAAGTCAAATTCTGATTTCGGGTATCGATGTCAAATAGGTTTTCCGTCGCAAACTGAATTTGAAGCCTAAATAAGTCCTCTGAGTAAAGGGAAGCAAATAATTGGAAGGGAGATTCACAGGCGACAAGTGAGAGAAAAGTAATCGTTAGTTCCAAATGTTGTCTTCACTTTCATCGTTAATTTGTCTGTGTAAACATCAGATTTAAATATAAATTTAATTTGTCTGTGAAAACATCAATAAAATACAAATCTTAACTGGTAAACAACCTTTTCTTACAATAAAAGACCACAGAGATGACTTTACCAACAACCAATCATACCTACTTATTAATCCAACAAAAACAGAAGTGGGCAAAATAAGCTATCAAATATTAAAAAGTATTTGTGACTTGCTTAGAAAAGCCACTCGAGCAAACCAGTGGAAATGATTGTATTTCCTTGTTCCAAAAAAGTTAAATGCAAAAGTAAATACACGTTCATCAAATATGACATAAAAACTTTTACACATCAGTTTCTGAAAAAGGTTTCATGAAAGCATTTAATTTTGCTAAAATGTATATGAAAATACCACCTGAATATACTGACATAATCCTACATTGCCGCAAATCTATACTTTTCCAGAAAGGTAAAGAATGGATCAGGAAATCAAACAACGAAGAATTTGATGTACCACAAGGAACGTATGATGGAGCAGAAATTTCAGAATTGATTGGCATATACAGTTTAAATAAAAATCAACAAAATAATCCATATTGACAACCACGCATTATAAAGAGATGACGGATTAATGAGAGCACTAGACAACAAAAGGGAAAATGATAAAATAATGAAGGATCTTATCAAACTATTCAAAAAACTAGATTTTGATATAATAGTAGTAACAAATAAAAAAGTGTTACAATTTTTAGATGTAGAATTTAATTTACAAACTGGCAATGTCTCGCCATACATGAAAAACAAGCACTCAGTTATCATACATAACTACAAAATCCAATCATCCAAAAAGTATAATTAAACATATTTACAAAGGAATAGAACACAGACTATCTAATAATTCGTCAAACAAATCAGTATTGAATGAAAAGAAAAATACCTGTGAGGTGCACTAAGAAACTCTAACCATAAAAAACATTTTACAATATAATTCTCAACCA
>JBBBDQ010000748.1:3635000-3815000 GCA_037127315.1 Ascarosepion bandense | reverse complement strand
GAGAAAAAATGAATGGAAAGGCTTTCAACTAGCGGAAAATTCGAGAAAAGAAACTTTGGCAGTAGAATAAGTAGTTATATTTCAACAGTAAAATGGTGGGACTTAGATGGATATCTAGTCAGTCAGTCAGTTAAGTGTCATACGTGATACACGCTTGGGCGATCATGTCTCGAAAGAGACATGACTGACTGGGCAGAAGATTATCCCGCAGTAGGTTGCCATTGCTTTCTGCGGTAGACTGGTTGCCGACCAAGGCTACAGAACCCAGTCTGTCCTGTTATCTAACCCATAACTAGAATGAATAGACGGATTAATACGTTTCCCAAGGGCATTTGCGCGTAAGTGAATGCAATGAATTCAGCTGGAATTCGAACTCGGATCCCCGATTTCTCGTTCCGAGTCGATATCCAATGCACCACAACGCACAAATTCTTGTGAACGGGGTACCAGAAATAAAAATCCAATCAGGACACTTGCCATGAAAATATAAAAAAAGATAGAGAAAAGCCACGTCACGTCGGTGAGAAAGTGACTGATCTCAAGATGCCAAGTCAGTACCGATTACATTGCAGATTCTTCTTTGGATTTGTCGATATATATATTTCGATTTTATATATTTGAGCTATAATTAGAAACGTTTAATCAATACATGATTTTTATAAAACTATAGTTAATACTGAATGTCCTTTAAACTATAACACTGGTCAATAAAATGAAACTTTTTATAATCATCAGGGAGGAAAGACTGGGTACTGGAGATATTGAAGGAAGGATAAAAGATGAACGGGATTCAAGGATATAGAAGATGGCAATTGACGTTGCATTTACATTTTTGAAGATTGTAGCTATCATGGAAGCAAATAACTGGAAGGGAGATTCACAGGCGGGAAGTGAGAGAAAACTTTCAGTAGAAACAAAAAAAAAGAGAACGGGATGTGATGTCAGTTCTTCAATATGGCAGTGACTGCTAGAAAATATCATCAAAGATGAAGGACAAATTTGAAGCAATTGAAATGTGATTCTTCAGAAAGATGCTGCGGATATCATGAATTGAGCATTTGAGCAATGATGAGATTTTGGAAAGGATGAAAACGAAAAGAAAATTAATACTGGGCATTAGGAAGAGTCAGCTAAAGTTCATGTGACATGCAATGAGGAAGGACGGCTTGAGGAACCGGATATTAACAGGCCAGATAAAGGTTAAAAAGGGGGAAAGCAGCAGGTAACATATTTGTAGGGCCTGATCAGGTGGATGACAGAACGAGGGTTGTGTGGTGTAACAGAAAGCGTACTAAGAGCCACCATATATTTCCAATACGTTATTTTTTAATTGCCAGAATTTCACGAAAAAAAAACTCTTCGAATCACAGAAACTAGAAAGAGCTATCGCACTTCCCACTTGTGGAATTCTTTTCCGACAGATACAATCTCCAGGAATTTAAATGTAAAGTCAATAGACATCTCCTATCATACTAACTCGCATCCCTTCTCTCAAGCTCTTTTTGTTATCTACTTCACCCCGCATCATCGGTATTCTCATGCGTCTATTACCCTCTTACTGAAATTTCCTATAGCTAATCCCTCTTTCTTGTCACTTTCCCTTATGTAACCCTCTGCGCAATAGTGGCAGTAGAATGCCTTGCTTAGGAGTGAGATGATTAAAAAAAAAGGTTCTGGACTCGAGTAAACATTTTCTTGAACAGTTGTTTTAATAGAAAAGTTTCATAATTTTCAATAGTCAGTAGAATTGATTAATCAGTCATTTAATGCTGAATGCCGTCTTATAAGGAAACAATTAATATTATTTTCACTAAAATTTATTCAGTTGCCAGAACTTAAAGAAGGCATTTGCTCTTTTCAGTTTAAAACCGATGGAGGAAAAACTAAGGTTTGCGTGCAGGACAAATGAAGCCAGCTTTGGAATCTCTTTTTCCGGGACCGCGGGTTGTAGTGGCTTACATTTATATATATTGAGCACCCTCTTTAATTTCTGCGTTTTCAATTTTGCCTTTATCAAATCGTTAACATCAATTGTTAACATTGTCTTCCATGTAGACATTTGAAACACAAGATCTTTTCGAAACTGAATATACACAGGCACTCGCAATGACAAATCTACACACAAAAAGCGAGAGAGAGATAGGAAGAGAGTGACACAATCCATTGTGCATGTAGTGAATCAAAATATCCAGAATGCTATTAAATAAGATTCTTTGGTTTTATGATATCATACATGACATTTAAACTCGATGTGCGTTGTGGTGAAATGTATATCGGCTGGAAACGAGAAATCGGAGTGTCGAGTTAGAATTCCAGTTGAATTGGTTGCATTCCCAAAATATTAATTCGTCTTTTTCATTCCAGCTATGTGTTAAATAACAAGACAGATTTGGTTCTATAGCCTTGGTTGGCAACCTCTTTACCGCAGAAAAGTGATGGCACCCTACTCTGGGGAAACTCCTCTGCCCCGTCAGTCATGTCTCTTTCAAGACATGATCGCCCAGAAGTGTATCACGTATGGCACTTAACTGACTGACAAATACAGCATTCAATGTATGTAGTGTAATAGTTAGGAAGCCTGTACCGCTAGATCACGTACGTCTGAGTAGCGAGTTCGTTCCTTACTGGATACACATACGTTCGGTCAGGGCGTTCAGACTCGTTTAGATATGTCTAAATTGTCAGTCTCTTACAACTGCTTTAACAGATCAATGAATAAAAATGACTTTAAAAAAATTTATTCCAGTAGGTTTTACAGAGGATCATTCTTACTCGAAATCTATGGACTGGCGTTACATAATTAGAAACAAAGAAATCGAACAAATAACAGAAGTTAAATTGTTTGAGGAGTGCCAACAGTAGCAAAAAATAAACAGGATCAAACATGTAAAGGAAAGAGGAAATTATGACATAATCAAGACGTTCTACTTTTCCCATGTCTTCGAACAAAAAGTTAGGAAGGAAACCGCCATCAGTACTGGAAAGAGCGTTGACAATTACTAAAATTTAGAAAACTGTTTTTTGACGAATCATTTTCAGAGAAAGATTGTATAAATGCCTTCCCACATTAATTCGGAATGATATATCAATGAATGTCAAAAACTTTCTTTATAAGAAAACATCTACCACTTATGCGCGAAAATGGACTCTGGTTAAAGAAACCGTAGAACTTGATCTTAGGATCCGTTATCTACCACTCAGATCAGTGAAAACCAAGCGGGTAGTCTATGACTAAAATAATTATTAGTGCAATCTAAAATGATGCACATAGGTGTCATTTTGGACAATGTTAGCAGTCTGTCGTTGCAAGAAGTGCTTCTCATTTATAAGATTCAGTGAAAATCTAAATCAAATAAGAGCATCCACCGGCATCTGTGTGTTTATGACAAGAAAAGGCCTCATTTTCGGCTCGTTTTGAAGACAATTCTCATTTTTCTAAATTGGTTGTCACCCAAGGCAAGAGAAGCCGTTACAATCTGCTACTTGCTTCAGAGCTGAGTAAAAAATACAATAATTTCAAATATTTTTTAAGTGGAAAATGATTTGGATGAACTTAGTCAGAAATTGAGCACAGGCACGCTAACTGCATTTTCCGGCCCCGATGTCACGCCGCCCATGCAACCAAAGAGCTTATCAAACAGCACAGGGTGACCCCCCTCCACAAAAAATAAATCTATAAATATTGTAATAAATCCTACGGCCCATTTATTTTCAAGAAACTTGGTGGCTTAATATTTAAGTCTTTGTACGACCATTTACCAACATTTTAGTTAAGTTGATCGTTTTAACATAAAAGTCACGATCTTTCTAAAATATGCTTCAAATGGGATGAGTGGCGTTGAAAGAAAATTTGCAAACTTCATGCACAATTATCAATTACTCGGACACATCCCTCTATGCGAATTTTCATGATTTTTTTCTGTGATTACTGCCTTCAGTTCACCACTCGTTTGAAGATTGTTCTAGAACACAATGCTCTTGAGATGACACCACATATAAAATCTGCAGGTGAGGATTGAAGTCCGATGAGTGCGGTTTCCACTCAACGTCACACTTCATGATTATCACTCTATCCTAAAATCGATCTCTTAGTCAGTTTTGCTGGAGCTACTCTTCATCTCGATCTGTGCCTCTGCGTCGTTTTAGTGATTAGAAATCTTATTTGAAAATTTGTAGGTTCTGTTTTTTTTAGGGAATCACCCTGTATGTCATGAAACAATACCTCCTCCGGTTCGTTTGTTTGACATCAATGACTGACGGCCAAAATTATTACAGAGGAAGGGCGTAACTTTGTAGCAGAGAACTCGAGACCGCACATTTCATTGGTGACTAAGCAAAAATAATTATGGGTAGAAAATATTCATTTATCCGCTACAAGCACCAGACAGCCTGACACCATCGGGTAGGATAATGATTAGCTATACAAGTCCTACTGGTCGCTAGTAGTTTGTTTGATGCTTATTGGGAGATTGGATGTTGCATAAACCAGCATTACCTGACATGTCGTAAAATCAGCCAATACTCTTTGGTAGTAGTACTCGTGGAAAATTCATGGTTTTCGTATTTTAGTTTTCTAATAAATCATAATTCATAATATAACGATTAAATGGGTTCGATTTCCACGATTCTAAAATATTCGTAGAAATTCTTCTAAGATATTGTAAAATATTGCGATAACGATCGTGAACGGGAACACAGGCCATGGTTAAAAAGAGAAAAGTGAGAGGGTACAAATGAAAAGATTTAAAACAGTCTTTCATTTCACCGAAGCAGAATTTAAACGCATGAGAATGTTATTGCCTCATCTATCTCATATTTTCTGCATTTTTTGCATTACCAACGCTAAATACAAGCAGCTCCTTAGATGAAATTTTTTTTTTTACAAATTCACATTACAGTAAAGGAACTGCGTTTCTGACCAATTCAAATTTATAAGTAATTATATTAAATATACTAAAACATGACTAACAAGAAAACTTGCATTACATCTCTTTAACTATTGATCAATCAGATGTTATTTAGATACACATGAAGAGCTAAAAAATTATATCTGCAACACTGTCGTTGATAATACGATTGGTCTCAGCCAAGTATCAAAATTAAATCCTAAAAATAATGGAAGCATTATTAATAAAGAAAAGACGATACACAATAAGAAAAACTAAGAACACGGCGACAATATGCTGACCATGTTTGAAAAGTAGATCATTTCGATAAGTCTAGATACATACATAAAACATTCCAGACACTCATTTAAATGTAAAATTAAAATCCTCCTTGATAATAGCTAAAAATGCAACCGACAAAAGTGCACCAACATAATGAACAATATGATATTTCTATATAATATATGCCCAGAAAATGCGAGTTTCTTTTTAGTCATGTTGTATTGTAAGAACGCAAGTGAAAATAAATTAATGACTTAACTTTAACAAGACTTTGTCAATCATTTTTAATCAAACTTTTATCAAAGAAGGTTTCTTGCTGTCCAAAGACACAAGTCTAGCTGACTGGGTACAAGAGAGAATGGAAAATTTTATAAACAGCTGTTATTTACAGCGTTACACAATGTTATCTGGTTACTGTGTTGAATGATCATTCGGTGATGTTGCTGGATTGAACACTCTCGACTGCTGGCGAATTTACATTTCGGAAAAAAATTACACGCTATGCAATCTGCCTTTCTCTGACGTGAGCCAATAGCCTGGTGGGCGAATCTCTGACTGTTGACAATTCCGTCAATTTTCAGTCCTGGCTTGAGACAAAAAGTATACGCGAACTGAAGATCTGTGATACAGCGAAACAGGCGTGTTTGTGGATGTTTTACACACACACACACACACACACACACACACACACACACACACACATATATATATATAGTATATCGAGGCAGCAGATAATTTTCTAAATATATATTGTTAAATATAACAGAAAATGAAGGTCCATTATATTTAATCATAAGCCGTTTAAACATCGTATTTTGGCTTTAATTTCAGGTGAAAATAAAGACAAAAATTGTCCAACATTTCGAAATGTTTTTATTATACTGGTTCTAAGTTTTTGGCTTTCAAAAGCCATCTTCAAAGTGGTTACAGGGATGTTAACATAAAGACATCCCTCATCAAATATGATTTTCTCTTGTATTGACGTAAAACAGTGATATGAAACGATAACAGTCATCGAACAGTAGACGCATTTCGTAAATTTGTAATGCATAGGAAAGTTTTATGTGAATACAAGATAAAATCATCTTTGATTGTGTATGTTCTTATGTTAACGTCCCTGTAACTTATCTGAAGATGGCTCATGGCCGCCGAAATCTTAGAACCAGAATAATAATATAAAATATCCAAATGTTACACAATTTTTGTCTTTATTTTCACGTTATATTATATATATATATATATATATATATATATGTATATATATATATAATAAATTCCGATGTTCAATTCAGTTGTATGACCATTTCTACGAGAAATTTCTAAAACAATTCCGCGTATCATCAGCAACTTTTATTACAAAAGCCAATTTACACACATATATATATAAACGAAACTTGGTTATAAGCAACCAACAATTTGTAATGAATTATTTTGAACATTATTTTTACTGATACTCGTATTTAAGTATATATTCTGTTTTTTTAATTAAACGGTATTTTTATATTTATATCTACCGGCCTGATTATTTACAATAAATTTTTATTACGAAAATGTGTGCTACCCAGCAGGATTCGAACCTGCGACCTCTATTACATAGGGAAAGCATACCATTTGATCTGGTACCCTCTTGACCACTCGACCATGGATAGCCTCTTGATCAGACGAAGTTTTTATCATGCTTATATAACACAATTTTCGATTTTACGGCAAACAATATATATATATATATTGATTGAATGATTGTTTGATTGATTGATTGATTGTTTAATACTTAATTTTTGGTCCTAATACGGTTAGACCAGTACACATTTGTATTAAAAAGTGTTCTATGGAATAATATTGTAGAACATTTGAATATTTTTCAGTTTTAAACGAGTTATTTCCCTACCTTGTTTTCTACCATGAGTGGTGTCTTCAGGTGATTTTTAATAACTGATTTTACCTTTTACCGTTTTTCTTTTGAAGAACGCTCTTGCAACGGTGTTTTATTTGAACGTTCACGTGGCAGAGAAGTTATGAATGCGCATTGTTTAAATTCAAACAAATTATGACGTTTTCATCCATAGTTGTATGAACCTAAGAGATATTTCTTAGTGTGGATGCATTTTGTCATAATTTCTGTTCTTTCATTTAACAGTTCGTCTTTGGGTATGTCATAATTTCTCATTTTTCTTCTTGGCACAGTCTACATATTTGTCAACCATTCTAAGGCTTGGCTATTTTTACAATGCTCCACGTTATGTGTGGATCTTTTTCAAATTTCGATTTCAATTTCCAGACGTGGTTAGCCAATTTTGTATTGTTTTTTAATTTTTCTATTTTAAATATAGATCTGTGGTTGACCCACCTGGTCTTAAAAGTGTCTTTGGTTGAGCTCAAATATACTTTGTTTTGGCCATCTTGGTCATGTACCTCTGCCTTATAAATTATTTCTTTTGTGTTGAAGAGACCTTGAAGTGGACATTTATTTTTGTCCTTGCAGTTGCATTCTTTGTTGGTGGTTTTATTTTGTACGATGCTATTTAAGTTTCTAGCGTTTTGTGTTTTTATAAATCTATCTAAATTATTAGTGCAACTATAACTTAGCTTGATTGTGTTTCTGTTGAAAGTTTTGTTTAATTCTGATTCTTGTGGAATGTCTCTATCTATCAGTTTAAAAAATATATGTCCTATTTTGGTCTTTACTTCTAAATGAAATGGTGGGTTAAACCAGATAATGTTTCCATTTCTATTGTTGTTTTTGATTTGTCTGTTTGGTTGAGAATTATTTTGTAAAATGTTTTTATGGCCAGAAGTTTTTAGTGCATCCTCATATATATTTTTCTTTTCATTGAAGATTGATTTGTTTGACGAATTATTAGATAGTCTATGTTCTATGCCTTTGTAAATGTGTTTAATTATATTATTTGAAGGATTAGACTTTGTATTTATGTATGATAACTGAGTGTTTGTTTTCATGTATGGCGAGATATTTCTAGTTTGTAAATTAAGTTCTACATATAAATATTGTAAAACTTTATTATTTGTGTCCACTGTAATATCAAAATCTAGTTCTTTGAATGACTGGAAAAGGTGTTTCCTTATTTTATCATTCATTCTTTTGTTGTCTGGTGCTAGTATTAATCCGTCATCTCTATATAATACGTGGTTGTCAGTATGGATTATTTTGTTTATTTTGTTTAAAATGTATATTCCCATCAATCCTGAGATTTCTGATCCATCATATGACACTTGTGGTACATCGAATGCTCCGTTGTTGGATTTCTTGATCCATGCTTTACCTTTGTGGAAAAGCATAGATTTTCTGCAATGTAATATTATGTCAATATGTTCTGATGGTATTTTTATGTACATTTTAGCAAAATTAAATGCTTCCCGTAAACCTTTCTCAGATACTGATGGGTAAAAGTTTTTTTTATATCATATTTGATGAATGTGTATTTTCTTTTGCATTTAATTTTTTGGAAGCAGGAAATACAATCACTAGTGTTTTTCTACTGGTTTGCTTGAGTGGCTGTTCTTAGCAAGTCGCAATTATTTTTTAATATTTGATGGCTTATTTTGCCCACTTCAGTTTTTGTAGGGTTAATTAGTCTGTATGATGGATTGTTGTTAAAGTCATCTTTGTGGACTTCTACTGAAAGGAAAGCTTGTTTTCCAGTTAATATTTGTATTTTATTACTTAAATTTGATTTGTCTGTAATGATTACAGTCTCATTCTTAATGTTTTCAATGTATGAATATTCAGTGACTCAAAATTACTAGCAGTAGATATAGCTATTGATTCATTGTAGTTGCACCACTTGCGGTCGGCGGTGAGAGTGAGAGTGAGGAGGCACAGAGTATATGGGAGACTAGTTTTATCAATGCTGATGTGGAGTAGGAGGAACTGTCTATGATATTGAAAGGATGGTAGCTTCGTTTTGGAAGCGTTATAAATTACCCTAATTCGCAATAGATAGGAGGTCCGCTTCAAGATCAGCAGTGAGGTTAGCTTTGTCAGTCTTGGCAAATTTCTTACTGAGACCGGAGTAAATGGTGGTGTCATCAGCGTAAATGCCCACTTGGGATATGATAAAATCAGGGATATCCTTGATAGAAATGAGAAAAAAAAGCGTCAGACCTAGGACAGAGCCCTGGTGGTCACACACGTTCGTATGATAGGATCTGAAGGCAAGTCTGTTCAACACGATTTTCATTACACGGTTTAATAAGAATGAATAGATCAAATCAAACAAGCGACCAGTTGTGCTATAGTATTGTAACTTGTGCAGAAGTCCAGCGTGCCAGACTCTGTCAAATGCTTAGAAAATATCTAGGGCAACGTCTTTAGCTTCACCGTTTATAATCAGAGCCTGATATATTTGGTAATTGTCTTTATATATATATATATATATATATATATATATATATATATATATATATATATATAGCTTTATATATAACTATATATGTTAATATATATATTAATATATTTATATGTATATAATTATATATATAAAGTTAATATATAATTATATATAAATATGTATAACTATATATTAACTTTATATATATATATAACTACATATATTAACTATATATATATATATATATATATATATATTATAAATTATATTTTAGAACATGTACATAATTTTTTGTATATAAAAAGTATTAATAAAAAAATTGAAAAAAATGATGTACATGTTCAAAAATATAATTTATAATAAATATTCACAGCTCTATATATTATATATCGAGCACTGTTTTAAATTAATATTTAGAATGTTGTAAAAATTCGTTCTTCGTTCTGTATTCACCCGGATATATATATAATGATATACACGCTAAAACGTCTGCCTCCTTCTACCGAGGGCCCATAGCTCAGAGGAAGAATCGTCGACTGACGCCAATTCGGTCCGGTTTCAATCCTGGGTTAAAAGCAGTCAGTGTCTAACCGTACTGATGATCTGTGATACAGTGAAACAGATCTGTCTACGGATGACTCTATATATATATATGGAAATTAACAAAGATTAACGAAATGGTCTTTAAACAACCGAGAATTGGAAATGATTTGTTTGAACATTATTTTTGATCGATACTCGTATTTAAGTAAATATTCTGTTTTATAATCAAACAGTATATATATTTATTTCTACCTGCCGGATTATATAGGATAAATGTTTGTTACGAAAATATGTCTTATTCGGCAGGATTCGAACCTGCGACCCCTATGCACATAAGGGAAGCCAGCACTTGAACTAGCGCGTCTTATACCTCTCGATCACAAATGAATATATAGGGATGATTTAAATTTGTTTAGACAGTTTGTCACACCGGTCGAGTGATTTCTTTTTAAAATGTCAAAGCCTGGTCTTGAGTTATATCGCAAGTTCACGTTGGTGTTTATGTGTGCGCGTGCGTTCATTAAATAAATGTCAGTGGAATAACATTTTATATCGACGCCTTTCCTTCCTTGAAGTTTATTAACGCAACAAATGCCTACTTCGGAATGTAAAAGAGAGAAAACATTATGAGAGTGGCTGCCAACATTAATTGGGGAGCAGATAGACAAGTCTTAATAAAACTTAATAGAGCATTAATTCGATCAAAACTGGATTATGGTTGCTTCATCTATGGATCTGCCAGAAAGTCCTATTTAAGAGAATTGGAAACCATACATAATCAAGGGTTGAGATTAGCATTAGGAGCTTACAACACTTCTCCTGTAAACAGTCTACATGCAGAGGCCCATGTATACCCACTCCCCCTAAAACGGAAAAACTAGCACTCCAATATTACATCAAACTTTATGTCCTACCAATCTCACCTTCAACTGTGTCTTCTCTCCTGAAAACAAAACTCTATCGACTGGGGAAAACATTCCATAAAAACATTCGGACTAAAAATGGAAACATCTTTTGCAAACTGTCTAATTGACAAAAGCAGTATTCACAAATCCAAACTCACTGAACACACACCTTGACTACTAAAGCAACCAGAAATAATTTTAGAATTAACAAAATATTCCAAATCTAATACACATCCATCAACTTATTTCAATAATTTAAATAAGATCCTAGAACAACATCCGAACTGGACACAGATATACACAGACGGCTCTAAAGACAGGAATAAAGTAGGAAGTGCAATGATCTCTAACAACATCACACTCCAAAAACGTCTACCAGACCTACTGCTTTTGAATCCATAGCAAAATCTACTGCTTTGAATCCATAGCAAAATCTACTGCTCTATATTGAATCCATAGCAAAATCTACTGCTAAGAAGGTTGGGTCACTATGTCGATCTAGGATGTTTTTTTCCACCTGAATCCATCCTGTATATATACAAGTCAACCATCCGTCCGTGCATGGAGTACTGCTGCCATTTATGGTCAGGTGCCCCTGCCGTTCTCCTCAGTGTTCTCGACAGGCTCCAAATGAGAGTCTGTAAAGTGATAGGTACTGATCTGGCGACTCGACTGCAGCCACTTCCCCATCGTCGAAATGTGGCCTCCCTTTGTCTGTTCTATAAATACTTTCATGGCTTCTGCTCAGACGAACTTAAGTCACTGATGCCTCCTCAACATGTGTTTACTCATGCAACCAGACAGGCAACTGGGTCCCACCCATTCACACTCTGGTTAGCCAAATTATCAAAACTATGCTTAGAAAATTACCTTTTATATGGAATAAATTTAAAGAGGAATTTTACATATTTGAATGTAATAAAAAATGTTGATGGATTTTTAAACATGAATACATGTAGAGTTATTTATCTTTGAACACACACCTTGGCTACTAAAACAACTAGAAATCATTCTAGAATTAACAAAATACTCCAAATCTAATACACATCCCTCAACTTATATCAATAATTTAAATAAGATCCTAGAACAACATCCGAACTGGACACAGATATACACAGACGGCTCTAAAGACAGGAATAATGTAGGAAGTGCAATGATCTCTAACAACATCACATTACAAAAACGCCTACCAGACAATACATCAATTTTCAGTGCTGAAAGCTACAGCCATAAACTTTGCTTTAGATCTCACTCTCGAACTTAACCTCAACAAATACATATTTTCAGACTCATTATCAGTGCTAATGGCACTAAAACAAAAATCTAAATAACCCTCTGATCATCAATCTTCTACAAAGAATCAACCTCATCACCCAAAACAAAAACATTATTTTATACTGGATTCCCAGCCACATTGGTCTAAGAGGAAACAAAACAGTAGAATTAGCTGGTAAAAGATCATTAAACATCAACATTAGTGATATAAAAGTACCCCACACAGATTACAAACCCCTAATCAACAACTTTATCACGACCAATTGGCAAGAGTTGTGGAACTTCTACAAAACTAACAAACTCTACAAAATTCAACCCATCCTCAAAGAAGTTAAAATTTCCTATAAGTAAATGCAAGAAAAGAAGTAGTAGTAATGACTAGACTTCAAATAGGCCACATTGTTGTCACTCATTCACACCTACAATAAAATGAGGAAGCAAGGCACCAATTTGTATTCCATACCAGGAGCTCTACTCAGTGAAACAGATACTAAAAGCTGCATAGATCTTGAATAAATACGATTAAGATGCTATCAAGGAAACAATCTGCAAGACATCTTCAACAAATCTGACCCAAATGATCTTTTAGAATTTCTAAAATCAACAAACCGCCCGTGTATTGAATACTGCTGCCACATCTGCTCGGGTGCCCCTGCTATTCTCCTCGGGGTTCTTGACAAAATACAGCGGAGAATCTGTCGTGTGATCGATACCGACGTGGCTGACCGCCTGCAGTCACTCTCTCACCGGCGTGACGTGGCTTCCCTGTGGCTTTTCTATAAATACTTTCACGACTTCTGCTCTGATGAACCTACATCACTGGTGCCCTTTAGGTGTAAATTTGCACGAGATACTAAATTAGCAACTAGGTCCTACCCCTTTTACAGTGAAATCGATGAAATGTAACCGCAATTTCTACTCCAACAGTTTCTTTTCTCGCACTTCACGCCTGTAGAATTCCCTTCCGCATGCTTGCTTCCCCGACGTCTACAACCTCCAGGAGTTTAAATGTAAGGTCAATAGACACCTCCTAACACACTAACTCGCACCCATTCTATCCAACACTCTTCCTATGTACCTTCTTACTCGTCTGTCACCCTCCTTCTGACATTTCCTATACCCAATCGCTCTATGTAACTCCCTGCACGATAGTGGCAGTGGAATGCCTTGCTTGGGGTGATATGATTAAAAACATATATATATATATATATATATATATATAACAGAGTTCCAAAAGAAGATAGCATATAACCATCACACATCAAATCACAACACCTCTACTTATATCTTGACTCACTAAAGATAGACAAGAAGTAAACAAAAACCAAACAAATTCTTCGGAATTAAATGACACAAAAGGGTAGATATGCTGGTAAAACAAACAACTAAACAAACAAACAAAATGTGAAATCTGTGCGGATGACACACGTGTGTATGTATGCGTGAATGTTCTTTCGCAAAGATTAAAATATATCCAGGGGCAAGAACCCGGTGGTGTTTTCACTAATCGTGTTGAGTGGGGGTGTGAATGAATAAAAACCTCAGATATTTAAAAACGAATATATGGGATAACCAGATGAGGATCGAACTCAATACTTTGTTGTACGAGAGAAGTTTGGTAACTATTACAAAATGTCGGGGTGAACGAGAAAGAAATAGGATTGTCCTGTTTTATAGCATCTTAACAGCACCCTTTAACGACATTTTGGTAAAATTGGTGATGTTATATAGGAATAAGTCACAAACATAAAGAGGTATTGATATGTTTGAAGCTCATGTGTACGAAAACGTCAATTCTATTGTCAGTATCTATTCGAGGCTTTCATTATAGAGGTTGCACAATTAAGTTTACGATCAATATCATGAAAATAAAATATACACTGTCGCATTTCTCCAAGGAAGTGATTTGATATTTCAAATTAAAATAAATATTAAAAATATTCTTTCTTAGCAGTTTTTCAAATTTTTTATTTTATTAATTCTATTGTGTAGGAATTACAGTTTTGCAATAAGCCTTCGATTTTATACAATCCGGTCTTTTCACAATGTGTATCTTATTGTAGGGCATACACAAAGCCTTCACCGTTGAACAAGATGAAGCCATCCATTCAATCATAGGAAAACAACTGATTTTGAAAAGTTGTCTCGACAGATATTAAACAAAATAAAAAAATGCGGCTGTTCATTTGCGGATATGTATGTATCAGTGGATAGCGACTCTGAACGACAAATCGGGGAGCCGAGTTCGAATTCCAGCTGAATTCCTTGCATTCACTTAATCACAAATGTCTTTGGGAAAGGTATTAATCAGTCTTTTCCCTCCAGTTATGGGTTAAATAATAGAACAGATTGGGTTCTATAGCCTTGTCTATCGCAGAAAGTAATGGCAACCTACTGAGGGGTAATCTTCTACCCAGTCAGATATGATCGCCCAAGCGTGTATCACTTATAGCACCTAACTGGCTGTATTGTATCTCCTTTGCTGACTTCCATGTATTTATAGGCATCATCATATTCCAAATCCTAAAACTTTATGACAGAATTTATGACTATTGAGTGTGTTTTTCTAATTCTCCCTTTCTTGAATGTTACTTTTGTATGTTTATATTTCTATAGCCTTGTTTGACAACCAGTCTACCACAGAAAGTAATGGTCACCTACTGAGGGAAAGTCTTCTGCTCAGTCAGTCATATCTCTTTCGAGACATGATCGCCCAAAGCTTGTATCACGTATGGCAAATAATTGACTGATGTATCGGTAATCGATTTGTGCAAAAGTTGCTATTAAAAACAATGTTAGAAAAATCAGGAAAGCACTTGTGAACACGTACATTTTATTATAATGGATTTTTTTTAAACGTCGTTGATATCTCCAGAGTATTTAATATTGTTGAAGTTATCACTAACATTTTTGTCAAGACTGACAAAAGCTACGTTGAATTTCGTAAACCAATCGATGCCAATTTTAATAAGCTGAGTTTTGGGGGGAAAATAATTTCAAAAACCCTGATTCGCTATTTAATGATTCATTTAATTTAGTTTTGAAAAACTAAATGGTTAACAAAAAAAATTATTTTCTTTGTAACAACAAAAAAGAAAATTTCAGGATTTCTTACTCTTGGGCATGCAACATATTACTCGCTATGCGTAAATATTTCTCTCTAGAGGCAAATTCTAATTTTTTGAAGCGTTTGTTCTTATGATTTGTTTATAGTTCTAGAAAACGCAGAGCGAGCTGGAAACTGGATTTTTGTGTATATAATAAAATGTTAAAATATATGCACAAAACAATATTGCATTTTTATTAAATAAGTATTTATTATGATCCTTAAGTTGATTTTAAAATAGTCGGAGTATTTTGTATGTGAAGTAATAAAACTTAATTCTTCCAAAAACATCTATTATACTAAGCCACACTCCCTAGTGGATGTGCGTTGTGGTGCAGTGGATATCGACTCGAAACGACAAATCAGGGAGCCGAGTTCGAATTCCAGTTGATTTCCTTGCATTCACTTACGCACAAATACCATTGGAAAAGGTATTAATCCGTTTCTTCCCTCCTGTAATAGGTTAAATAATGGCACAGATGGAGTTCTATATCCTTGGCTGGCAAACACTTTACCGCAGAAAACAATGGCAACATGCTACGGGATAATCTTCTGTCTAGTCAATCATCTCGAAAGAGACGTTATCGATCAAAGTGTGTATCACGTATGGATCTTAACTGACTTAGGCTATAACGAAAACCATGACTTACCTCGAAATTCGAAATGAGCACGAACGTGTCTTGCCTGCAAGATAATAACAAAAAAGAAAGACGGCCGCTATTGAAGACACAACGTATGCGTTCCTATCTCATCCAAAACTAGACGATATTTGCACACATGCAAGATTTGGTCGTTTTAGAATGTCGTAAAAAGCGGGTACCTGCGATGTTGCCATAAAAGAGGATGTTTTCGGCGGATTGCGTGTGTCGAAGTTGCGGATTGACAGTCAGACTGACAAAGAAGAAGTAGGAGCGGCTTAGTAATGGGGGCAAGAAAGGGAAATCTGAAATCCATTTCCTTCAGGCAACCAAGAAAGACAGAAAAACAGCTGGCCTGCCGGCGAGCGAGAGTCTCACTTTCTGATCCCCAACCCCTCATCATCATTTTTCCCCTAGTAAAACTTTTTTGTATCCTTTTACTTGTTTGCACTTCTCCCCAAAATTTGTTTTCTGTCAGTCAGTGTATATCTATTTTAAAAGGACTGCCTAACGGAAATCACAGAATTTTATATATAGATTTGCATTTAGTAAGTAGCCATTGGTCCTGTTTTTTTTTCGAGAGAGAAAATAAGTCATGGGTGTGTTTACATTATAGTCACAAATTGATTCTGTTTGATTCACCTTCTAGGCATTATTAAAATTTTGCAAATGTTTGTGCGTGTGGTTGGCGTCTGACCCGCGTCCGATCACGCCAACGTGTGGTACCCCGATCTCTTCGACACTTAGCCTAGAACGTGCGAATGTGCCCGACTGCTGGGCGTCCGACAGACGGCAAGCGAGTGCTGATTGGCTAGCCGTCTGACACGCGTCTGAGTACGCCAACGTGTGGTATGTGTCCTCTCCCAACATATGCAATCTCTCTATTTCGTGTAACAACCTTTGCTTTTTTCTCTTCTCTCTGCAAGTTATTTAAATGTAAATTTAAAATTGTAAGGGTTTTTGATATAGGAGATGATGAATCAATGGTATAAGTCATAATGATTAACCCATAGCATGTGGCAGAAAATAGAATTATATCTTTCTCAAAGGTAAGAATATAACGAACTCAACGTGAATTGAAACATGGCATTCCGATTGAAAAATCAGAATCATATGTTTCAACATTGTAGACCTGTAAGCCTATTTGTCAAAAAGATGACCATAGACCTAATATACAAATATCAAAATGTATAGACATATGTTCTGCTTTTACTGTACAAAATGAAAGTTATATGTTGAGTTTATACTAAAAAATGCTTGACATAGTTCTTCTTTTCATTCAAGTAAAGAAATGTTTCAAAAAGATAGACTCAGGTCCTTGTTTAACTCTAATAAAAATGGAAGATGTTGGTCTGGTTTACACTGCGTTTTCTTTACACTCTCGTAAAAAAGACATAGCTCTGGTTTACACTAAAATAAAAAAGGTAGATAGATGCGTTTTAATTAAAGTTATAAGCTGCATATATACCCAGTGTACAACAGATTAAAATAACTGACATCGGTTTAGTTTTCTTATAGACCAAGGTCACTCCAATGACAATCGGGCAAATCCAACTAGCTTTATTTGAAGGTTATGTCATTGAGAGATAGCACGTTCCGAATCAATTAGCAGGTAAGCGAAAACTCAGGTTGCTGAGATAATTCGCTGCTGGCGCCCGAGACCAGAAAGAGCTCAACCCGGTCACCGATAAAGTGGGTCTGAAGCGACCCCATACTAAAGCCACACACACAAGACCTTCCTAAGACATGACAGGTCAGTAGATCGAGGAATCTTCTTAAAGGCCTCTTGACATTCTTTGAGGAAGGTTGAGTGTTTCCTGGATTTACGTCAGCACACAATCTAAGAAAAATAGAAGGAATGCTAAGTTGAAGAATGTTTTTCAAACGCTCCCCTCCAAGTTCAAATTTTCTGTCAACGCATCGGTTAGGAAAATCAACGTCAAGGCATGTCGGTGACACTCCAACTGTGGCATTCCCAATCACCTATGACACAAACACTTGGAACAGGCCTCTCTGAGAACCTTATGCCAGCCACCAACCCACAAGAGAAAGGATAACAGTCACTGGATCGCCTGCTTGTGGTCCTTACAGAGAGGGTGTACTGACAAGCAGTAAAGGATAAATGGTAAGACGTACGTAGTGCACACTTCCACCCTACCCTTTAAGGTTAACCGCCTTATCTTTGCACGTATATTCACCCAATTTTTTCCAGCTGGGAATCAGGCTTCAAACAACATTCCAAGAAAGCGGACATGTACATAATATATTAATACTCAACACCATTCGAATCAGTTAACCGAAAGGCGGGAAAACTTTTTGCGGTTAATATTGGCACACGTGACCTTCTGGTACCGTTTAAGCGGCTTCTGCACTAACTCAATGTCGCTTCAAAAATGAATACGTCATCGGTCAACATTGGAAACCCTGGCCCGAGCTGCCCCAACGACAGCGATTCCACGTAGGACCGAACTGCATGCTCTGTACTCTATGTATTCATTTACAGACTATTATGTTTAATACTATATGTTGAAGCTAAGCAACGCCTAGCCTGATCTGTACCAACATGAGTAAGATGAAAACTTCATAAACTGATTATGAAAGAATTATGGTGCAGCTGTGAAAAAGTGCATGGATTTATATCAACCATTATTTATTAAATTATTAAATATTTCGAGGGAAAGAAAGAAAGAAAGAAAAAAAGTCAAACGTGAAGAGGGATATACAAACAGACAAAATATCGAATTAATCCAAACAGCTTAACCCTATGTATTTATATATATGTATATTAACGAGTTATTACGTGACCGAGGTTTCTACCATGTGGTGTTTTCAGGCGGACTTTTTTTAATTTTTTGCTTTTGTTTTTTTAGAACACTCACGTACCGGGGAATTTTTGAACGCTCAATTTTTAAAATTAAAAGAAATTATAACGTTTTCATCCATGGTTGTGTGTGTGTGTGTATATATATCTTGTCGCACAAAGGTAGATGGATTATTTTCTTTTTCTTATGTCTTAATGTAAGATTGTACATACTAGGTATATCAATATATATGTTGCCGTTAGTTTAGACAGAAAATCGATATTATATCGATAATTTTGCCATCATTTTTGACAGTACGGACCCACTCGTTAATATTAAATATTATATATAAAAATATTATTATTATAGATGTATTGTATGTCAGCTCTTTCCCGAGCACCGTTTGTTCCCCACTTTCTTTAGAATGGGCACTCTAGTCCTTTCAGCCTGTTCAAGAATTGTGTTTATGACACAATAACTCTTGCTGTTTTGATTCCTCGGCAACGCCCTTATTCATTAACGCTCTAACTTGAGTGGACTTTTTAATGGGTGAAACTATTTCTTCAAATGTTTGTAATATGCGCCATGTGTAAAAGTTATTAAGCTTGTCTTTCTAGAACCTGTTACAACTAAGTAGTGATTTCGATCCTCGGGTATCTTATACTTTTAGCCTTGTATCATATTTAAACAACACTTAGAAAATCATTTGGGCACTTTAAACATTGTCCTGCTAGAACTTATTACGACTGAGTAGTGCGTTTAATCCTCACTGGGCACCCCATATTTCAGTCTTGTGCTACATCAAAGTTACGCTTAGAAAATCATTTGAACACCTCCACGTGATATAATGGTAACAGGCTTGTCTCGTTAGAACCTATTACAACTGAGTAGAGATGGTTCGATCCTCACTTAGTATCGCATACTTTCGGCCATGGGCCACATGTAAGCGGAGCTTAGAAAATTAACTCTCCAAATATCCATGGCCTGATTCACAAAAGTCATGTAGGTGAAAATGATGGAAGTTTATTGATAGTTTTCTGTGTTTGTTCAATGTGGAAACTATGACTTTATTTTTACGGTTTACGGATGTTATTCTTTCATTTGATATTCATGAAAAAACCATTTCCATCATAATTACCGTTTCCAAAGCTATTAACCTTTGCTGTCTAACACTGATATTAACATCAAGTCCTTTGATTTTGGTTCCTTGGAGACAAAACACATCAGTGTGAATTCTATCAAAGTCCCCAATCATTTTTGCTAGTGCTCTCCCATTAATAGGCTCGATGGTAACTTCTTTATACGCAATTAGAGGCATTTACAAAGGTTTAAATAAGTTGCCAACCTTTAACGGTATGACAACCAAAGAAGTCATTACCATCTCCACTAATATGTAGAGACGCGAAATCTTGAAATATTTAGCGTCGGACATGTCTAGATGCAAACACACACCCGATTATATTTCGTTTCCTAAGTTGTGTGGCTGTTGTTTTGAAATATTCCATTCTGTAACAACGGAAATGCAAGAACCAGTACGCACATTTTCTGTTAAAAAAGTAGGTAATCAGTCCACTTTCTATATTTTCCACTTTATAGTCTTGTTTTAATTAAAGCAGCATCAGCATTTTTTAAACTATTGTTAGATTTCTTAATGAATTAATACTTTAAAATGAAGGGATACTTCGATTTTGTTTAGGCGACAGGGTGTTGAATTGTCGACCAATTACATGCCATCTTATGTCGTGGATAAGAAATTAAGAATTAAAATCAACCCTTTTCTTCACTTTTACAATGATGTATGAAATCCTGGTTGTTTCCCCAAATAAAAAAAGGATCAACCATGTGCTTAAGGAAAAAGTTGAAACCAGATTTCGCAAGTAGGTGTTAAATTGATTTTGACTAATGGGAGCGACTTGCAAGACTTGAGGACTTTGCGAGTTAGTGTGAAAAATCTAATGACAATAAAAGGGCCCCAATCAGCTACAGTCAGTCAGTCAGATCGAAGCAAAGAGAAAGTCAACACTAAAATGTAACTTCAACTTCAACTTCAAATCGACTCCCGAGATAAGATCAGGTCGCACCTTGTTCTCTTTCTCATTGTTTTTCGTGTAGTGATTCCTTCTATTTCTTCTTCTCCATCCAAAGACATTCCTACTGAATACATACATACAAACATACATACATACATACATACATACATACAAACATACATACACACATACATACATACATACATACATACATACACACATACATACATACATACATACATACATACACACATACATACATACATACATACGTACACACATACACACATACACACATACATACACACATACATACATACATACATACATACACACACACATACATACATACATACATACATACATACACACATACATACATACATACATACATACATACTCTTTCAACAGTTACTACTACGAACATTTTCTAGAAATCTTGATACCTTTAACTTTCTCATTGAACACGAACTCTACCCTTAAATTTTAGTAATGTTTCTACTTGCACATTAATTTTTACAAATTATGTTATTCTTTCCTTTTAATAAATCTCTATTTTAAAATGAAAAATGTATATTTTATTCTTACACTATTTCATACTATTCCACACATTCCAACGTGCCGACAACCAACCATACTATAACGATGAAAACTTTCTGATAATTCTGATGTAAGCTGTAAGGAGTTTGGTTAAGTATGACACGAGGCCGTATTAAAGAAACATTAACCATCTCCCTAAACCACACTTACATTCCGTATTGTTGTAAAGTACTGACTTTTTATAAATTGTTCAAATGAGTTAATAAAGCAGAATTTTTTAAGCTGTAAGGAGTTTGGTTAAGTATGACACGAGGCCGTATTAAAGAAACATTAACCATCTCCCTAAACCACACTTACATTCCGTATTGTTGTAAAGTACTGACTTTTTATAAATTGTTCAAATGAGTTAATAAAGCAGAATTTTTTAAGCTGTAAGGAGTTTGGTTAAGTATGACACGAGGCCGTATTAAAGAAACATTAACCATCTCCCTAAACCACACTTACATTCCGTATTGTTGTAAAGTACTGACTTTTTATAAATTGTTCAAATGAGTTAATAAAGCAGAATTTTTTAAGCTGTAAGGAGTTTGGTTAAGTATGACACGAGGCCGTATTAAAGAAACATTAACCATCTCCCTAAACCACACTTACATTCCGTATTGTTGTAAAGTACTGACTTTTTATAAATTGTTCAAATGAGTTAATAAAGCAGAATTTTTTAAGCTGTAAGGAGTTTGGTTAAGTATGACACGAGGCCGTATTAAAGAAACATTAACCATCTCCCTAAACCACACTTACATTCCGTATTGTTGTAAAGTACTGACTTTTTATAAATTGTTCAAATGAGTTAATAAAGCAGAATTTTTTTAAGCTGTAAGGAGTTTGGTTAAGTATGACACGAGGCCGTATTAAAGAAACATTAACCATCTCCCTAAATCACACTTACATTCCGTATTGTTGTAAAGTACTGACTTTTTATAAATTGTTCAAATGAGTTAATAAAGCAGATTTCTTTTATCTGAGAAGATGAGAGAAAGGAAAACTCACAGCAGTATATATAATATTGTTGGGGTGTAAAAGATATGAACTCTTAAAGCCCTTCTCGTGTTGATAGGAGTTTCCTTCCGAAGCTTTTGTTTTCAGTAATGTAGAAAGTCAACATCCTGCTTATAACATTATTTTCTCTTCTAGTTACACATGCTAATCCATTTTAGTTTTGAAGCTGTTTGAAGTCCTCAGGTTGTGTGACTTTTGTGATTTGGTAAAGCTCTTTGCTTTTGATTCTGTAGAGCCAATCTATAATATCTGGTGAAGTATTGCGATGTGTTATTTCGGAGTTAAACAGTTTATTCGCTTGAAGACAATTTTGATCACTGATTTGAGAAAACATTTATATGAGAGTCTAGATTCAAGTTATTCTTTCATTTTTTTAAAATCATTTCACCCAAAGCAATGCATTCCACTGCCACTATTACGCAAGGGATAACATAGGGGAAAGTGATAAGAGTGGTTAGTTATAGGAAATGTCGGGAGGAGGGTGACAGACGGATGAGGATACCGAGGATAGGGGTGGAGTAGATGGGAAGAGAGTTTGAGAGAATGTATGCGAGTTAGTCTGATTAAAGGTGTCTATTGACCTTGCATTTAAACTCCTGAAGATTGTAGCCGTCGGGGAAGCAAAAACTTGAAAAGACTTCTTCAGACAATTTTTTATTGATGGAAACATATATATGTAGGTCGGAGGGAAAGAAAAACAAAAGGCATCAGTTAAAATGCTGATCAATTTTAAATTGAAACTGCTTGTATCTTGAGCGTCTACTCGATGAAGATTTATAACAGATATTTATTTTATTTCGTCCTCTTCCTCTTTCTATATATGACCCTGCTGTCAGAAATGTTATTTAGTCTGAAGAAAAACATTCAAAAGGACAAAACGCAAAATATAAGAGCCTTTTACCTATTTTTGTAATTCAGTCACACCCACACCACACACCCGAACAATATATATTAGAAATGATTAACATTGATATTCTTCGTTGACATAAAGTCACGTGGAGCACGTGACTGCCGTTAACTGAAGTCAGTTCGTTGATTGAAGAAAGCGGTTAGTCGTTAAGCCTGGGAACAATACGTGCCAGGCTAAACCTACCTTTCCGGCCGAGCTGCAATGAAGCAGGACAGAATCCCATAACACCCTTTCTCGAGAGAAGATAAATCCTCGCCAAAGGCGCAGTAGATAAATCTGGTCCGCTCGAATGAGAGAATCTATCCCCGGCTCGCAGTCGTCTCGTTAGGAAATATCCTTCCCACCGTTTTCACAATGGGAAACATGTCCTCTCTATAGATAAAGAAAATAAAACCAGCCCTAACAATTTCCCGAATATTTCTTCTTTTGAAACATAGAATGATCCTCTGGCAGCTTGAATTACTGAGAGGAATTATACCGAAAAAACAATTCTGCAGACACTGCATTCGAATACTTACCTTCTAAAACTCATGCACAAAATACGAGTCTTTTCTGATAGAGTAGTTAAAGGATCTGCAGCTCCAGAAATTTGTTCCGGAGAGCTCAACATCTTCAAATACATGTCCTAAAAATTGACTTTCAAATGTTTCGTGACTTAACCAAATGATATTCGTTGCAGCCACCATACAAAGGATCATTGAATATCCCGAAGACGTTACTTTTTTACACTGTGTGCAATAATAAAACCAAAAAAATTCAACAGATTGAAATCAGCTTTTTAGAATATAACATGGCTAAATAGGGGTATGCTCTTCACTACATCATCTCTAGTAGTATCAGATGTACAATGTCAAATCGTGACTAGGGCTGGAATAGCCCAGATACTTTTTATCTTAAATGGTTCTCACATTTATTCGGAACTTTTCACTCATATGTACTTTTGCATGATATTAATATGAGAAAAAACTGTTTGTTAGTGAATAGACATTGTCCAAACATCCTAGAAATTTTTACTGTTATCTGCATCTATATTCATTTTATACATGGTAGTCTTACAGGCTGTGCTCTCACCTCTCTATCATATCACAATAAGCAGAATAAAAGTAATTCATTGTGGTAGGTTCTAGTAACTGTTTAACGAGAGTGTGTAGGGGACTAAAAAACAATTAGTTAAAAAAATGTTTTTCTTTCTTCTTAAACCATCACAGATTTTCCCTGGCGCAAACAATTAACTCAGTTCACTAAGTAGGTGTGAAGTTTGCTGTCAACTACATCCGCCTTCTAACTCATGAATAGTATGTTACAAATGACCAAGAGAGGCTTTCGTTCCCTCAGCTGAAAGCAACGGACACCCAAACGACTCACCCCACGGAATGCGCATACACTCCGACGGCAAAGTCAAAACTGTTAGAAACCTAAAACAGCGACGCCAGATCCTCCGGATTAGTACAAGTAGATAAGTATAGACTCTTTTCCATATGCAGTATAGACGCTTAACAAAGCCAACGCACACACTTGTCACGGACACACTTGTCAATACGCACGAGGTTTGCATTTTTTTTTTTTTTTTTTTTATAAGCGTTTCACCCCGAGCAAGGCATGTCACTGCCACTACTGTGCAGGGGGCTACGTAGAGAGGAGAAAGGCTGGTTAAATATAGGACATAACAGAGGGTGGGTGATAGGCGGGTGAGGATACCGAGAATGAGGGTTGGGTAGATGAGAGTGTTGTGAGAATAGTTGGGAGTTAGTGTGATAGGAGGTGTCTATTGACCCTACATTTAAACACCTGGAGATTGTAGCTGTCGGGAAAGCAGACTTGTGGAAGGGAGTTCCACAGGCGGGAAGCGCGAGAAAAGAAGCTGTTGGAGTAGAATTTACGGTTACATCTTATTTGTTTAACTGTAAAAGGGTGGGACCTAGTTGCTAATCTAGTATCTCGTGTAAATTCGTGCTTGGGCGGCACCAGTGATCTAAGCTCATCGGAGCAGAAGCCATGAAAGTACTTGTAGAAGAGGCACAGGGAAGCTACATCGCGCCGGTGTGAGAGCGGCTGCAGCCGGTCTGCCAAGTTAGTATCAACCACGTTACAGATCCTCCTTTGTATTTTGTCAAGAAGCCCAAGGAGAGCAGCAGGGGCACCCGACCAGATATGGCAGCAATATTCAATACACGGGCGGATGGTAGATTTGTATATGTGCAGAATAGTTTCAGGTGGGAAAAATTTCCGGGCCCTGCACAGAGAGCCGACTTTCATAGCAGCAGATTTGGCAATGGATTCAATATAGTCATTCCATTTGAGGTCCGCCGAGAGTGTAAGGCCAAGGAGGCGTAGTATTTTACTCTCTGGGAGGCTAGCCTGTCCCATGCTAATGGGAGGTAGATGCGATAGTCTATGGTGGTTAGTTGATAACAGCTTTGTTTTGGAGGCATTGAAATTTACCATGCACACATCTTATTCTGAAGAAAATACACCAAGGGTTCTTGTATCAATAAATGCATTTTGCATTTGGTAAACAATATTTTGATGCAAGAAATCATTATCTTTCTTTAGTTCAAACGCAGTCATGTAAAGAACGTGATGGCTGCTTAGCGATGTCCGTTTATAGAGTGACATACTAGCCTGTGCCAGATGCCACAAACAAGCACAGAAGTCTATAATACCGTTTTCTCGTTTGTAATTATATTCGACTATATTCCTGAGATGAGGCAATGTAACTATATTTGTTTATATTTCAGAGACGAGTTATTTTAATTATATTTGTCTATATTTCTGAGATGTGTTAGTGTAATTATATTTATCCATATTTCTTAGATGAAATAATGAAATCATAATTTTGTATGTTTTAGATATTTTAATTATATTTGTCTATATTTCTGTAATAGAGTATTGTCATTATATTTGTCTATATTTCTGTGATGAGGAATTGAAATTATATTTGTCTATATTTTCGATATCTGGTATTGTAATTACATTTGTCTATATTTCTGGGATTATGTATTTTAATTATATTTGTCTATATTTCTGAGATGAATTATTGTAATTATATTTGTAAAACCTCTCTATATTTCTGATATGTGGCACTGTAATTATATTGTTTATATATCTTAGATGAGATATTGTAATTATATTTGTCCATATTTCTGGGGATGAAGTATAGTAATTATATTTCTCTATATTCCTGAGATGAGATATTGTAATTTTATTTGGCTATATTTCTGAGATGGGACTTTGTAATTATGTTTGTCTATATTTCTGAGATGATGTATTGCAGTTATATTTGTTTATTTTCTGAGATGAGGAATTGTGATTATATTGTAAGCAAATGTTTATGGTCGACACTTCAGCTTTTGAATATCCAACTCGTTCTTTCAGCTTTCAATGAAGACATACCTAAGAAAAATTGGTTGGTACAATGTTGCATACAAGTTAACAAAAAAAAAAAAAGAAGAATTTGTAGAATCTGCACAATGTCAGTGCAACTTCCTTTCTACCGACGCAAATACATTTTCTTGCAACGTTACATTAACTGAAAACTGGCTATAATATCTAAAAAGAAAAGACGACGTGATTTCATCATATAAATTTATCATTCTGAAAAAAAAAAATGAAGATTAATTTTATAACTTTTGAACATATAGATGTGCGTTGTGATGTAATAGATATCGACGAGGGATCAGAAAACGGAGAGCCGAGTTCGAATTCTAGTCGAATTCATCTAATTCACTTACGCGCAAATACTTTCGGGAAAGGAATGAATCCTTCTCTTTTACTTTTAGCTATGTATCAAATAGCAGGACAGATTGAGTTCTAACTGTTTGGCTAGAAACCAGTCTACCTCAGAATCATAATGGCAAAATATTCCAGAAAAAAATCTTCTGTATCGTCAGTCATGTCTCGAAAGAGAAATTTTCACTCAAGAGTGTATCACGTATCACACTGACTGACTCTCTCTCTATATATATACTAGCAGTATAGCCCGGCGTTGCTCGGGTGTAATGAAAGCTTTAAAATTAATCCATGGTTCTGGAGCTCAAACTCTTTGGACGTTGGCACGAAAGACTAAAAAGCAATAGATGTTTCCAGTTAAAGCGAAACCGTAGACTGAAAAGAAAAATGAATGGATGTAAGTCAAATTTTGATTTTCTGGTATCGATAAAAAGGTTTGCTCGTCGCAAACTGAATTTTGAAGGCTAAGTAAGTCCTATGAGTAAATGGTATCATGGCTGAGATTAAGAACTACAATTATACCTACTTAGAGCCAAACCCGAAGTAAAAACTAAAATAAAAGAGATTAAAAAAATACAAACAGACAAACAGGCAGATAAACAGACACACACACAAACATCTTGCCTAATAAAATATATATATATATATATATTATCGATTTTCTGCACTATTGTAGGAACTGCAACCTTGAAACTTTTGAATATCGTTTATGTCTTTTTCTATGTGCGTATCAAATTTGATTAAAGTCGGATCATTATAATCCGATTTTTTCGATTATTGATTTTCGATATTTATCGGGGGTAACGCGACACAAAACCTAGCTAAGAACACTCGCAGACGCTTATAGTACAACTATGTAAATTTTCAAGAAAATCGGTTCAGCCGTTTCGGATTCTATAGGTAACGGACACACACACACACACACACACACACACACACACACACACACACACACACAAAGTTTCATTTATAAATACGTTTAGATTAATCATCTCACCCCAACCAAAACATTCTACTGTTACTGTTGCGCAGGGGGTTACATAGGGAAAGTGATGAGAAAGAAAGGTTAGTTTTAGGAAATGTCAGGAGGAGGGTATTAGATGGGTGAGGATACCGAGTATGGGGGTGGAGTAGATGAAACAGGAGCTTGTGAGAATGGATGCGAGTTAGTGTGATAGGAGATGTCTATTGAACTTGCATTTAAATTCCTGTCGGGGAAGCAAGTATATAGAAGGGAATTCCACAGGTGGGAAGTCCGTGAAATAAAACTGTTAGAGTAGAAATTGCAGTTATATTTTATCGGTTTCACTGTAAAAGGGTGGGACCTAGTTGCTAATCTAGTAGCTCGTGTAAATTCATACCTAGAGCGCACCAGTGATCTAAGTTCATTGGAGCAGAAGCCGTAAAAATATTTGTAGAAGAGGCACAGGGAAGCCACGTCACGCCAGTGAGAGAGCGTCTATAGCCGAGCTGCCAAGTCGGTATCGATCCCATTACAGATTCTCCTTTGGAGTTTGTTAAGAATACCGAGATGAATAGCAGGAGCACCCGACCAGATGTGGCAGCAGTATTCAATACATGAGCGGATGGTAGATGCATATAAGCGCAGGAGGGACTTAGACGGGAAAAACATCCTGGCCCTGCAGTGAATCGACCTTCTTAGTTACGACAATAGAAGAAAAATTATTCCGATGTTATAATTGACTAGAGTGAATTTTTCTCGGCCGTAACGCTTTGCAAATTTGCCACAACGTTGTGACATGGTTGGAATGAGTGGTCAGTTTACTGTCCAGAAAATTTTTTTTTTAACATTTAAACCAACCGATAAAGCCGATAAGACCACGAGGCAAGAAATTCAGTCAGTTAAGTGACATACGTGATACACTATTGGGTGATCATGTCTCGAAAGAGACATGAATGACTGGGCAGAATATTATCCCGCAGTAGGTTACCATTGCTTTCTGCGGTAGACTGGTTGTCGACCAAGGCTATAGAATCCAATCTGTCCTGTTATTTAACCCATAACTGGAAGAAATATACGGATTAATACCTTTCCCAAGGGTATTTGCGCGTACGTGAATGCAATGTATTTGGCTGGAATTCGAGCTCGGCTCCCCGATTTCTCGTTCCGAGCCGATATCCAATGCATCCTAAAGAATTAAATGAGTGAAAATTGAGAACAACTTAAGAGAAACCCATTCTTAAACAAGGAACAATGGGTAAACATTTAATTCTGTCCAAAAGACAGGGGAGATGCATGAATTGAGCGATAAGCAAACATTCATTTCTATATTGCAATGTTAGGGTGAACTCGTCACATCATCACATATCACACAACGAAATTATTACCTCAGTCAGTCAGTTAAAGTGCCATACGTGATACACGCTTGGGCGATCATGTCTCGAAAGAGACATGACTGACTGGGCAGAAGATTATCCCGCAGTAGGTTGCCATTGCTTTCTGCGGTAGACTGGTTGCCGACCAAGGCTATAGAACCCAATCTGTCCTGTTATTTAACCCATAACTGGAAGGAAGCGACGGATTAATACCTTTCCTAAGGGTATTTGCGCGTAAGTGAATACAATGGATTCAACTGGAATTCGAACTCGGCTCCCCGGTTTCTCGTTCCGAGCCGATATCCACTGTACCACAACGCACATTATTACCTCACATATCCCATTAACCCTCCTCAAATAAAAATTAGATTTAACCTCATGTAGTGGATCATTCTTGTAGTTTCCTTTCCGTAAACAACAAGACCCCCTACAGAAGGTATCGTAGGAGAGTGACAAAAAAAGGACTCCAAATAAACTTTAAGAAAACTGAATGCATGGTCATCAGCAAAAGGTACAACCGAAAATGCCAAATACAGGTGGGAGATAGCAGAATCAAGCAAGTAAAAAAATTTAAATACCTAGTAAGTGTTCCAACAGGAGATGGAAAATGCGACACGGAGATCCGAAGGCGAATTGGCATAGCAAAGCACTCGTTCCAGAAGCTGAGCAAAGTACTAACACACAGGAAAATCTCACTAGAAACAAAGAAAAGAGTGCTGGACTGCTACGTGATATCAGTTATTCAATACGGCAGTGAATGCTGGACAATATCATCGAAAATGAGGACAAAACTGGAAGCAGCGGAAATGTGGTTCTACAGAAGGATGCTGCGGATATCGTGGACTGAGCATGCAAGCAACAATGAGGTGTTGGAAAGAATGGCAACAAAAAGGAAATTGATACTGAGCATCAGGAAGAGACAACTGAAGTTCCTGGAACACGCAATGAGGAAGGATAGCCTATAGAACCTGATATTGACTGGCCAGATAGAAGGAAAGAGAGACAGAGGAAGGCAGCGGATAACATATTTGCACGGCGTGATCAGGTGGTTGACGGAACGGGGATTGACAGGAGTAACAGGAACAAACATACTAAGAACTACAAGAGATAGGGAGACGTGGAGAACGATGATAGCCTACGTCCTGAAGAGACAAGGCACATAGAAGAAGAAGAAGTGGATCATTACATTAAAATTGTTACCTCTTCTTTGGTTATAAGTTTTTGAGGATACAGTACAGTAATGTTATGTCGTCTGAAGTTACACTATTAAATGCTGCTATCGATACTATGCAAATATAGCAGTATTAGAATATGTATACGAGAATAATTTTTGACTCTACATTTTCAAGACATGATTAATACTTCGAAATTTTTACCTTCTATTTTGGATATAGGTTTTCGCGTTTCTCAAGCCTGACTTGTTCGAAAAATAACTAAATTCATAAATTATTTTATTGATAGAAAACACCGCATGTGAATATCCTGTCAATTACAGTTTAACGAAAATAAGTGGTTCATGCTGCTTAGTAGCAGTTATTAAAATGATATTGAAAAAAGATTAACATTTTATACAAATTTTTCAAGTGGTACGATTTGTTTAAAAACTGATCTATACACAGATATATGAAAAATGTTTGATATTTTACAAAATTCTGAATGTTTAGGATGGATTCAAGGTATGGACCCTCTCTGAATTTTTTCTTCCCAGAATACTTCCCTCTTTTATGTTTTAATTCTTCGATTAACCCTACCACAATTATCCGGACTTCGATTATCCGGACTTCGATTATCCGGACTTCGATTATCCGGCGCTCTATGTTCCATTTCTGATCGTAAAGTGAACATCGATGAAAAGATTTTCTAACTGACGAGATATCGCTCTATGTGGTTTTACATTTCACGTCTCATTTGCTATTATTCAAATTTGCTGATGCTTCAATGAATATTGGCTGAGATGGCAAAATCGGAGAAACAAGATCGAATCTTGTTCATTGCATTCAATTGCACCCAAATAATTTTGTCACACATATAAATTTATTTACCCACCAATATGATATATACCTAAGAAATATATTGCTATTCTCAGAAACTGTTAATATAATATTCCATTCGAGATTAAAAAAAAAAAGATTGTTGTTTTAATCAAAAAATGATTCGGTTTTAAACAACGACCTAAAAAGAGTTATTAAAGCTTAAAAAAAATTCAGTGAAGGAGTAATAAGATAACGGTAAGATATTGCCCATGTTGACGTTAAACAACTCCACAATACGGTCTTGCCACTGCCCAGGTCCAAACAGTCTAGCGATGATTATTCTTGATGAATGTTTAAATTAGTTTTGTTTAAAACAAAATCTACACTTAAATATATCGTATATTCCGGCTTAAAAGATGCACTTTTTAAAAAAATAACCTGAAAATACGTGTCCGTCATTGTGTACGACACCTAATATATATATATATATATATATATATATATATATATATATATATATATAGTCTGCCACGTTCTACCGAGGGCCCATACCTCAGAGGTACAATCGCCGATTGGTGCCAGTTCGGTCGGGTTTCAATCCTGGATTAAAAGCAATAGGATGTTTAACCGTACTGAGGAGCTGTGACACAGCAAAACAGATCTGTCTGCGGATGATTATATATATATATTTCTTTTGGAAATAAGATTTGGGTTTGAATCTTTTGTATAAAAATGTCGAATGTTTGAAACCTAGGTTGCGAAAATTATACAATATAAGTGTCAGTTAAGTGCCATACGTGATGCACGCTTGGGTGATCATGTCTTGAAAAAGACATGACTACCTAGGCACAAGATTATCCCGCAGCTGGTTGCCATAACTTTCTGCGGTAGACTAGTTGCCAGTCAAGGCTATAGAGCCCAATCTGATCTATATTTTATCCAATACTTGGAGGGAAGAGACGGATTAATACCTTTCCCAAGGATATTTGTGCGTAAGTGAATGCAAGGAATTCAACTGGAATTCGAACTCGGCACCCCGGTTTGTCATTCCGAGTCGATATCCATTGTACTACAACGCACGTCCGATATATAAGTGTATAGAACATTTTTTAATATAATTGATTCCTGGTGTAACCTAATTGTGATAAAAAACTACACACACACACACACACATATATATATATATATATATGTAAGGGCTATTATTTTTTTCTCTCTGATTGTTTCGTGAAAAGGAATGTTTTATTTACAAAGTTAGTAAGAAACATGTCACCGAGGGTATTGCCCATCGCTATCCACTAATTTTTCCCATCTTTCTAGCAGCTTTTAAATTCCACGTCGGAAAAACAACACCTTCTTTAAGGCTAATCTCGAATTTTTGGCATCGTTATAAGAATGAAAGTGCTGATCAGACAGGCGAATTGACACCGATTATCATTATAATAAAGCAATTATTAGGTTTGCTGCTAGGATATTTATTCACTGTTTTTTTATTGATCATTTTCATTTTTTTTATAAATCTTATGTATATCATATGCAAATTCAAATTGTACATTCAGGGAATAGTTCTTTCAATATGTCTATTAGAGACATGCATTTTCAACCCCTGACGGACAAAAAATGAAAAAATTCTAGTATACCTAAAGTAATAAATAAAGGTTAGTAAAGAAAAGAAAGGGATAAGGAATTTTGGTCAGGAAAAGGCTGAGGAAAGGAAAGAGGGATAATTGTAGCACACTTCGTTTGGCAGCGGTTTGTCTAAGAGATCAAGGGTTGCCGGCTGGAATAAATTTAAGAGTATCCAAATATAAATTCTAACCAATATAGAAAAAGTAAGCTAAGAACGTAATGACTAAATGGGAATAGTTAAGCCTTTTTAAGGAAATTTAAATCTACTTCGATGACGACAATTGCAAATTAATTCGTTACGTTGATTACGAAGTAAAATCTGACATTGATATTTTAGTATCCTAATTTTTTCTTCTAAGCACAGATTACATTTATGACTCAGACTATGGGGAGTACGTGGTGAGCCTATTAATTTCCAATCTGTCTGTGGGTTTAGGCCTTCTTCCTTCAGTTCCATATATTTTCGGTAATGGGCTGCCTGAAATTTTAATTTTGGGGTTGGTAAAAGTGAGCTTCTGAGAATAAAATTGTTGTTTTCAAACGCCTGTTGAAATTACGATGTACATTATATATTTCCCTCCTGTCATGCTCATTGGGAAAGAGAAAATAACGAGGCAGAGACAGCTCAGTTCATTCTCTATACGTCCCTTACTATGTGTTTGCTGTTTAATAGTGCCTTATTATTTTATTTTTTGAAGTAATTATGTTGTCAAGTAGTGAAGAATATATATATATATATATATATATATATATATATGTCAGATTAAATAATTTCCAAACATTGTGCCTGCCTATTTTTAATAATATGGTACTTCCACAGAAGGTCCTAAACATTCCAAACTCTTCCAATGCAACCAGATGCACGATAACTCCAAACAGGATGAAAAAATCATAAAAAACTTATTCGTATTAATATATTTCCCGTTGATCCTAATAAACATTTAAAATTAATAATTTATTATAAAAAATACAATACTAGTAATTTAATTATCCTTAATAATTTCACTTTGCGAACTGATGTGTCATGCAAAACCAAATTTATATATCAATTTCTGGTCGGGTGCCCCTACTATTCTCCTTGGGCTTCTCGACAAGGTACAGCGGAGGGTCTGTAATGTGATCGATACCGACTTAGCAGACCGCCTGCAGTCTCTCTCTCACCGGCGCGACGTAGCTTCCCTGTGTCACTTCTATAAATACTTTCACGGCTTTTTCTCCGATGAACTTAGATCACTGGTGCCCCCTAGCTTCGAATTTGCATGAGATACTAGATTAGCAACTAGATCGCACCCTTTTACAGTGAAACCGATAAAATGCAACCGCAACTTCTACTCCAACAGTTTCTTTTCTCGTACTTCCCGACTGTGGAATTCCCTTCCACATGACTACTTCCCCGACGGCTACAATCTCCAGGAGTTTAAATGTAAGGTCAATAGACACCTCCTAACAAACTAACTCGCTTCCATACTTTCAAACACTCTTCCCACCCACCCAACTATCTATCAACCCCACTTCTGACATTTTCTATATCTAACCAATCTTTCTATTTATCTTCTCCTATGTAGCCCCAAGCGCAATAGTGACAGTGGAATGCCTTGCTTGGGGTGAAATGATTTAAAAAAATGTCTCTTGGGGGAATGTATATCCGACAAAAATTAATATATATGTTTGATTTACAATGACTACATTAACAAGACGTCTTAAATTGTACTCATTTGACCATTCGTCTATTTCTAGACATCTACAGTAACAATTACTGTCTAAATTCACAATATAAAAAATAATGATCGATAACAAAACTATTCTCCACCAAAGAAACAACAAAAGCAAACTACAGATTCTCGAGGCAACAGTCATTAAAAAGCTTAAGCCGCCAATTAACAGGATCAGCTATGAATACTGAGAGTAATGTTCTAAAATATGGTAAAAAGAACATTTTGTTCATACTTTAACACAATGCATGGCATGACATTACAACGTATTAAAAAATCCATTTTGGATAACTTTCATGTTCTAATGAACGCTAAGCAATTTGTCAACCGTTATATTTCAAGCAGAAAATATTGCAGTCACTTTTGGCAACACAATTTTGAAGTTATTTTTGTTACCATAACTCACATCCCTGAAGATGATCTCGGAAGGAGATTGAAAGTACTTGGGTACATTGAGAAATGAATGATAATAACATCTGTTAATGTTACTGCTCATTTCTGAAATTTTTCAATTATGATACGCGAAAGATGGTCCGTGATTATATATGGATTTTATTAAAAATAAGCAGACACAATGTTTGCAATTTATTTAATCTTATATATATATATGTATTGTTGATTGACATTGACAAGAAACACATGTTGCTTGGCGAGCTGACGGTTGCATGGGAGGAATGAATTGACGAGTCTAATGAAAGAAAGCTACTTCGGTCTGTGATGAGAAAGCGGGGAAAGATAGTGTATGGATTATTCGTAATTCAACCATTTGTTCAAGGATTTAGTATTGCTGTCACATCTGTTCTGGTGCTTTTGCTATATATTTCGAAATTCTGAACGATCCGCAATGTGACCTGTTATCTCTGCATCAGTAACTTTCCAAAACACCGAAACGTGTCCTACCTGTACAGATTTTTTAAATATTTTTATGTTAAAAGTTCAATAGATTTTCCTCTTTGTTACTTAGATTTTATCCAATTAACCACGGTACTAGATTGTTAATTTTACATTTTACAGTGAAAATACCTAGATGCAATCATAAATCTTATGCTATGATTTAGGAAAACAGTGTGTTCTTCTCGCTTGTGGAATTTTCTTCCTTTGCCTTACTCTCTAGTCAACTTTGATATTTAAGAATTTAAAAGCAATGTCAATTTTCTGAATCTTTTTTATTGTTTTCTCTCCTTAATTATGCGTTATCTTTCATATAGAAATGCTTTTTTTACATTGCTTGTCTCGAGTTTCGTCAAGGATTTCTTGCTTTTACATCCTTCTTCAAGAAGTTCTTTGATTTTTTTAAAACCTGTAAGTACTTCTGAAACTGTGTTATTTCAATCCCTTTACATAAATAATTGCGATATCGAAAATCTTAATAGCTTCGTTCTAGTAAAAAAAAATCTCTGCACTCAGAGAAAGAAAAATGTCTTCGTAATAAACTGAGATAAGTTTGTTCCAGAAAAAATTAAATCCTTAATAAAA
Organism: Ascarosepion bandense; assembly: GCA_037127315.1. Lineage (NCBI taxonomy): Eukaryota > Metazoa > Mollusca > Cephalopoda > Sepiida > Sepiidae > Ascarosepion > Ascarosepion bandense. The sequence goes on along the minus strand of JBBBDQ010000748.1, from coordinate 3,778,823 downwards.
TTTCTTGCATATCATGAAAATCTATATGCTTGCTCGATGTTCCCTGAATATGGCTATGAGGTAAACGTCCTTTTGCGATTTGCGTCTATGAGCTTAACTTTTTTATCCCTAAAATTATGTAGAGGTAAAAATTGATGGAATCAGAAATATGAAGCTGAAATGATTATCGGAGAATTAAAAAAAATGGTTTGGTTCTTGAATTAATTCAACTCATGGAAATGGTTCACATCTCCTCGGGAATAATTCAAAAGTAATCTAATTTGCTAGTCTTACGTGGATAAATTGTTTCAATTAAAAATTAATTTGAAAAAAGTTAGAAAGATGTTTAGAAGTTAGTGGCAAAGAAGTATAGAAGTGACGGAAGCCAAAAAAGAAAGGTAATACGTTGTTAGAGATATAAAGTATATGCGGAAAATTACTGAAAAAATTGCAGAGCAAAACTGGGTGAAACTTCAAGTGAAAGAACGAAGGAAAAAGCGAAAAGATCAGTCAGTTAATGTGCCATACGTTATACACGCTTGGGCGATCATGTCTCGAAAGAGACATGACTGACTGGGCAGAAGATTATCCCGCAGTAGTTTGCCATTGCTTTCTGCGGTAGACTGGTTGCCGACCAAGGCTATAGAACCCAATCTGTCCTGTTATTTAACCCATAACTGGAAGGAAGAGACGGATTAATACCTTTCCCAAGGGTATTTGCGCGTAAGTGAATAAAATGGATTCAGCTGGAATTCGAACTCGGCTCCCCGGTTTCTCGTTCCGAGCCAATATCCACTGTACCACAACGCACATCCGAGAAAAGATCAGTGTTATTAAATGAGAAAATTCCAAACAAATGTTTGAAAATAAAATTCCGATGAAGAAGAAGGTGAGAGGTGAACGATGAAGAAATTGGTGAGAGAGAAAGTAAGAGGCAATAACAATAGGCTCAGCACGTACTCCCAATAGTCTGAGTGATAAATGAAATCTGTGCTAAGAAGAAAAAATTAGGATACTAAAATATCAATGTCAGACTTTACTTCTTAATCATCATAATGAATTAATTAGCAATTGTCGATATCAAATTAGATTTAAACTCCCTTAAAAGTTTATTTTAATTTAATCATTACATTATTTAAAAATTAGGATACTAAAATATCAATGTCAGACTTTACTTTTTAATCAACGTAACGAATTAATTAGCAATTGTCGTCTTCGATGTAGGTTTAAACTCACTTAAAAAGATTAATCTATTTAATTTAATCATTACGTTATTGAAAAGTTTGGATACTAAAATATCAATGTCAGACTTCTCTTCTTAATCAACGTAACGAATTAATTAGCAATTGTTGAAAATGAAATAGATTTAAACTCTAATAAAATGTTTAACGATTTTTATTTAATCATGACGTTATTGAAAAATCACGGAGCAAAACTGGGTGCAACTTCATGTGGAAGAATGAAGCAAAAAAGTGAAAAGATCAGTGTTCCTAAATAAGAAAATCCCAAACAAATGTTTGAAAATAAAATTGTAATATTTTATGGCATCAACAAGATACAACATTCGCTAGCTGCGTGAAGTATTTAACCACTGATAGTTGTGAACTGTGAAATAGCAACAAAGATATTTAGGGAATAATTCAAAAGTAATTTAATTAGCAACTCTTACGTGGATACATTATTTCAATGAAAAATTAATACAAGAGTTAGAAACAAAGATGCTTAGAAGTTATTGGGAAAGAAATATAGAAGTGACGGAAGCCATAAAAAGAAAGGTAATACAATATACAAGAATATACGGATAACTATTGCAAAGTTACAGAGCAAAACTGGGTGCATCTTCAGGTGAAAGAACGAAGGAAAAAGAGAAAATATCAGTGTCGTAACCTGAAAAGGTTACTGAATGAGAAAATCCCAAACAAATGTAAGAAACTAAAATTATATTATTTTATAACATCAACAAAATGCAATATTAGTTTGAAGTATGAAAGCAGTATACATTCTCAATGTTGAAATAGAAATTTATTAACGGAAAATAATAACAAGAATTTGTAGAAATGCTGCGGATATTATGGACCGAGCATGTGAGCAATGATGAGGTCAAAAAATAATGCAAAGAGGACAATTTCACTAGAAACAAGGAAGAGAGTACTGGATTTCTACGTGCTGTCCGTCCTTCAATATGGCAGTGAATGTGGCACAATATCATCAAAGATAAAGGGAAAAATTGAAGCAACTGAAATGTGGTTCTACAGAAGGATGCTGCGAATATCATGGATCGAGCATGTGAGCAATGATGAGGTCAAAAAATAATGCAAACAAGACAATTTCACTAGAAACAAGAAAGAAAGTACTGGATTGCTACGTGCTGTCCATCCTTCAATATGGCAGTGAATGTGGCACAATATCATCAAAAATAAAGGAAAAACTTGAAGCAATTGAAATGTGGTTCTACAGAAGGATGCTGCGAATATCATGGATCGAGCATGTGAGCAATGATGAGGTCTTAAAAATGATAGAAACGAAAAGGAAATTAATCTTGAGCCTCAGGAAGAGACAGCTGAAGTTCCTGGGTCATGCAATGAGGAAAGAGAACTTAGAGAACCTGATACTAATAGACCAGATACAGAGAAATACAGACAGGGAAAGCAACGGATAAGATATTTGAAGGACCTAATCAGGTGGATGATGGAGCGAGGGTTGTATGCTGTAACAGGAGAAGGCGTGCTCAGATCCACCAGGGATAGGGAGTCGTGGAAATCCATGATCGCCTACGTCTTGAAGAGACAGGGCACATAGAAGAAAACGATATATGCTAACTGTTTATGAGAAATTATAATTACAATGGGGATATAAATGGGGGATCAAATCTATATTATAATCAATATATAAAACGATCCCTCATTTTGTAGCTATTCTATTTTCTACTTTTTTATAATTTAGATTTATGAGTCTGAGCAAGTAAATGTAAGAACGGGGTTTGATTGGTGGAACAGGAAAAGGCGTGCTAAGAGCCACCAGAGATAGAGAGACGTGGATAGCCATGATCGCCTACGTCCTGAAGGGACAGGGCACATAGAACAAGAATGTTCGATTAGAAACATTATTAAGAAGTTAAGGGTAGAGTTCGTAGGAGTAACTTGGAAAAAGTTTCTATGTACGTATGTGTGTATGTAAGCATGTATGAGCGTTTGTTGCGTAGGTATGCATTTGAAGTATTTGCTCAGCTTTAAAGTGTTCCGTGCGGTTATCAAGTAGACGGGTGGACGCTGAAGGAGACGGAGGTGAGAGGTGAACGTTGAAGAAGTTGGTGAGAGAGAAAGTAAGAGGCAATAATAATAGGCTCAGCACGTATTCCCATTAGTCTGAGTGGTAAATGTAATCTGTGCTTAGAAGAAAAATTTAGGATACTAAAATATCAATGTCAGACTTTACTTCTTAATCAACATAACGAATTAATTAGGAATTGTCGACGTCGAAGTAGATTTAAACTCCCTTAAAGGGTTTATTTTAATTTAATCATTACATTATTGAAAAATTAGGAGACTAAAATATCAATGTCAGACTTTTCTTCTTAATCAACGTTAACGAATTAATTAGCAATTGTCGATAAAATTGTTTAACGATTTTTATTTTTTCATGACGTTATTGAAAAATCACGGAGCAAAACTTGGTGCAGCTTCATGTGGAAGAATGAAGCCAAAAAGTGAAAAGATCAGTGTTACTAAATGAGAAAATCCCAAACAAATGTTTGAACATAAGATTGCAATATTTTATGGCATCAACAAGATACAATATTCGCTAGCTGCGTGAAGTATTTAACAACTGATAGTTGCGAACTCTGAAATAGTAACATAGATGTTTAGCTGCTTCCCTACTTGAGACAAAATGTGGCAGAAGGCTTTTTTAATGTGAGTAATCCAAGCCGTATATCTCGGGCAACAATTGAATGTCTACTTTTTCCCAGACGAGACTCTGCCTTTGGGCGAAGCACTGTCTGTGTTATTCTCTGCCCAAAGACCGAGCGTCCGACAATGTCAGAAATGATTTTGAGTAGCGTTAATCTCTAGACCGCAATAAATCCTCCCTCTCACAGTTGTGTCCAATGTATTAATGACGATTGACACATACCCATCAATGTTCATAGATATGTATATAAGAATGAGGAATAAAAAGGAAAAAGATGAAAAATTAGCGAAAAAGAACTAACTTCAAATAATAATAATAATAATAATAATAATAACAATATGAAAAGAAAGAAAAATAATTATATGAAACAAGGAAGCTTTTCACGAGTCATCTCATACACCATTCTTTGGTCAATGTTGATTGCCAGCATATGTCCAGAACCGAAGTCGACAGAGGATTAGTTCAACTGGTACATTTTACATTAAAGCTATCGTCAAATGATAGACGACTGGATGATTAGTCTGTATCAAATAATATGAAAGAATTAAAAAAAATTATTCCGCAATAAAAGAAACCAAATTCACAATGGGAATTTCGAGTGGATAAAGTAAACCATAATATACTTCCAGCAGAAGAAAAAAATTCTAAAAAAGAAGGCAAAAGCAAATGCAATAGAACAGATGCAGAAATCGCGCGTTCGTAAAAGAGTCCCTGTTAAGTTATTGTAAATCGAATGAAGTTTTTCTTCTCTCTGCCTTGTCCCTTAAGAATGTAGGCGATCATGGTGCTTCACGTCTCCTTATCCCTGGTAGGTTTTAGCACATTTTCACCTGTTGCATCGCTCAACCACGTTCTGTCATCCACCAGCTCAGTCCTTTCAAATACATTATCTGCTTTCCTCTGTGTCTTTAAGGACACAGAGGAAATAAAAAAACAAAGAAGAAAACGAGAAAGAAATATATATCAGTTAAGTGCCATACGTGATACACGCTTGAGCGATCATGTCTTGAAAGAGACATAACTGACTGGGCAGAAGATTATACCGCAGTAGGTTGCAATTGGTTTCTGTGATAGACTGGTTGCTAGCCAAGGCTATAAAACCCAATCTGTACTGTTATATATATTGTTATGTCGCCAAGTATAAATGAATAACTCAACAACAGAATCAAAATATAAGTTGTATTCCGCGGAAAGACGGTTAGTATGTACAGAAGTGATTAGTAATATTTACAATAGAAAGATACAAGGGTCCAATACGTCGTAAGACGTGTGTATACGTGATTACTTCCGGGACGCCACCGGAAGTGTGACTAACTCTTCACTGACTCTTCAGTAACACATTAGAGACTCTCAAGTGACTCTCTACGACTCCCCTGTAGAGAATCCATCATTGCTATATATAGCAATGGGAACAGTTCATTTGTAGTCAAATAGGAGCGGCGCCCTAATATATATATAAGTTCTAAACATCGTATTTTTGCTTTACTGGGGGAAAAACTGATTTATACCTTTCCCAAGGATATCTGTGCGTAAGTGAATACTAGGAATTCAACAGGTATTCGAACTCGGCTCCTCGACTTCTAGCTCTAAGCTGATATCCACTGCACTACAACGCACACATCCATAATTCAAAACATATTTCCGATGGAGTTAATTCCAACACACATGATCTTTATGCTGGGTGCTTAGAATAACGGATCTACAAAACCCCTCGGCAATATTTTTGCAAAAGTGAGAGATTCAGAGTACAAATTGGATAATTTCTTAAATTAACTAAAAAAAGATATTTTACTTAAATCACCAATCAGAACCAGACGAAAAGAGAGATAAATATGTAGAGACGTGAAATCATAATGAAAATAAGGAAAGATAACTATAACACGAGGATAAATTGAATTGTCACAAGCGAATAAAACTCACATGGAAATATTTGCTGAAATTCAATCAGGAGGTGAAAAATAATATCGAATTTCAACTCGTAATTAACCAACATAAGACAAACACCTGGAAATTTATCCAATTTTCTCTTTTAAGACTAATTTGTTTTGGCTTCGTTTTGAGAAAAATACAATATTACTCATAATATTGCCACGACTGACATAACGACTAATAATAAGGGTACTCTCTATCGTTATAATATTTCATTGTACGTAAGACCATTTTTCCTCTCTCACACTCTCTCTTTCACTCTCTCTGTTTCTCACTTACTCTCTATGTATGTACATTAATGTTTTATGGCAGCGATCCTTCTTTTATACAGGTTTCATTGAAAAGGACTAACAAAACACAATGATGAAGCTTATTATTATACTTTCTGCAATATCTGTTTCATTCAAGAAGAATGAATAACACTGTGATTAAGCTTATTATTATAATTTATTTGCAGTCGTTCAAGTTATTTCTCCTCTAGCCATAGAGCGTTTAAGAAACGTCTAAAAGTTTGTTTTAGCTTTCGCCTAATCTATTAGCTATTATCAAATATATATATACAGTACTGTGTAAAAATATTAGGACAAGAACTATTTTATCATTTGTGAGGAATATTGACAGAAAATAAACAATTTAATTAAAGTATATTTTTCATTTACTCAACAAATGCTTTAACAAGAAAAATAATTGTTACTGAATAAATTTACGATTTAGTATAATAGCCTTTTGCTTTCATCACAGCCTTCATAGAAAAATGAGTAGTTTAAAAATAACTGATATATATATATATATATATATATATATATATATATATATATATATATATATATATATATATATATATATATATATATATATAGCATAACTATCATATCACGTTAAATGCAACGGGTCCCGCTCGATTACCGAAGTTCAGCAACGTTGAGCCTAGTCAGTACTTAGATGGATGACTGTTTGGGAATACCAGCTGCTGTAAGCGTTTATAAAAGAATGTGCCTTGTGGTGCGGTGGATGTCGGCTTGGAAAGGGAAATCGCTGAGCTGAGTTCCAATTCCAGTCTAACACTCTGCATTCACATGCGCACTGGTACCCTTGGGAAAAATACAAATCCGTCCCTTCCCTCTAGTTATGGGTTAAATAACAGAGTTCTGCAGTTCATGCAATTCATGGCGAACTTATGCACCAATTGTTTGTTATCAGCAGTTCCAAAAGGTCTAGTTGGTGCTACGCTACACAAGCCTTCACCATTCTAAACACTTTTTTGCATAGCAGTCTAATGGAGACACTCATATGTCGAAATCGACGGGAGAGTTCATAATATATATATATATATATATATATATATATATATATATGTATGTATGTATGTTTTGAAACTAACTGTGTCGTATCAAATGATGATTTTGATTTCAAGTTAAAAAGTTTTAAAAGGTTCAAAACTATCCAAACTTCTTTAATCAAGGAGAATCTATTACGTATTCAGTGGTGACTAATCAAAATAAAAGCAATTTCTAATTTGAAGAACATAAGAACAGACTCTAAAAACAATTTTATTGGGGCATTAATGTTAATATTTATTCAAAAAGAAATCAGCATAATTGATCAACTATTAGCTTTACTTTACAATAGAAATTTATATATATATATATATATATATATATATTTTATTAATTAATGTTATAAACTACGAATTTTAAATTCTAAATTTAACGAAGCATTAGATTCAGATTATTATAAAGTTTTAGAAATATGAAACGAGATAGATGCAAACATATACAAAAATATAGATATCCACATATGAAAAAAAGAATTATATACACATACAATATATAGTATGCATACACACGCACAAATACATTTGCGCATATATATATATACATATATACAGAATTTTCTTTTAACATTTGTATTTATCAACGTGTCAATTTATCCTTTAAACTTTAAAACCAGGTTTGGAAAACATCTGCAATGGCTACAACATTGGATACAAGTAAAATCAAATTCGTAAGAGTGCATGGTCCTAACAAAACGAAGGTCAAAACAGACACAGTCATACTTCAGTGTATGAACAAATAAACATTTTTATGCATATATATATATATATATATATATATATATATATATATATATATAAATGTTTTAAAATCCATCATATTGAAATTATTTTTTTAACATTATTTTTATTAACATTATTCTTTATTCGATTATTTATGATGTTTTTCATACTCTTATAGAATAAAAATATAATGTTCAAACAAATAATTTCAATATGTCGGATCTTAAAACCATTTCGTTAATCTTCGGGATTTTCCGTAACATTGTCTGTTTACTTATATATATGTATACGTGCATAGAAAAGAATATATATATATTTACGCTCTCATACCCTGCTTGATCACTCTGGAAGAATGGGGGACTTTGAAAAACAGTAGTTACCCTGGCATGTACGCATCGCTCATTCAGTAATGAATTAGAGCACTGTGGCTATTGGGCGGGTATGATGATAATATACACGCTAAAAAGTCTGCCTTCTTCTACCGAACGCCAATAGCCCAGAGGTAGAGTCGACGACTGACGCCACTTCGGTCGGGTTTCAATCCTGTGTTAAAGGCAACCGGAGTCTAACCGTACTGATGAGCTGTGATACAGCGAAACAGATCTGTCTGCGGATATATATATATATATATATATATATATATATATATATATATATTTATATATATATATATATATGTCCAGGTCTGTAAACAGTGAGGATAATCCAACAAGATTAACTTAATATAAAATATTAAGTGTTATATCTATATATAGAGCTCATATATATATATATATACAAATAAATAAGGAACGAAGAAACGATTGCAGCATATAAACTATAAAATTAAAACAGCGCTCAATATAAAAATAGATCAATGAATACTTCTTATTAATTATACTTTAGAACATGTAAAAAACAGATTCTTCTACGAAATTGTACATTTTGTTTCGATTTAGAAAGAACAATTTCTCATCAGGTAGTTGGCATGACTACCTGATAAGACATTGTTCTTTCTATGTCGAAACAAAACGTACAATTTTGTAGTAGTTTGTACATGTTCTAAACTATAATTAATAATAATAATAATAATAATAATAATAATAATAATAATATATATATATATATATATATATATATATATAGCTATACACACACTTATATATGAACGTACGGACAAATATACACACAAATACATATACACATAGAAATATGAACATATATATAAAAACACACATACAAATATATATATGCATACAAACATATGCTTACATTGTTATACATACATACACATACACATTAGTATGTGAAACAAAATATCCATATGAATAATATTACATAAACCTACATGCACACCTACATATATACATTAATACGTGGACAAAACCATGCATCCAATATATATATTCTAATTTAAACATAGATAAAAAAAAAATATACAAACAGTTAAACCAGACACTAATGCACAATTCATAATTAATGTGAAATTGATGTCTCAAGGATAAATCATTAAATATATCATGTGCTAGGAATTTCGATTCGAAATTCCGAGCACATGAAGAAGGCCGGAGCGTACAACGGCCGAAACATCGTACAAAGATGAGGATAATATGTAGAATATTGTAAATTGCCAAAATTACCTTGTTGCAGAATTTCGAAAGGTCTAAGTCAAGAGTTATTACGTTTAATAACACTTTTCAAACTTTACCTGAACTCGTCAATGTTTTTCGTAACTCTAGTCGAATAAAGTACGTCGGCTCTAACGACGTTTCCCTCTATCCATCAGGAAAAGACAGCTGAAGTTTATGGAACAAGCAATGAGGAAAGAGAGCTTGCAGAACCTGATACTAATAGGCCAGATAGATGGAAGGAGAGACATGGGAAAACAGCGTGTAACGTACTTGACTGGTCTGTGCGGGGAGGTGGCAGACTAGTCTTATGTGGTGTAACAGTTGAAAACGTGCAGATAGCCACCAGGAATAGGGACAAGTGGAAAGCCATGATCACCTACGTCCTGAAACGACAGCGCACATAGAAGAATGTATGTTTATTTGTGTGTGTTTGTATGGTTGCATGTGTGTGTTTGTATGTTTGTATATGTGTGTTTGCATGTGTAGCCATTTTTATGACTGTATGTGCGTGTTTGCATGTGCGGGTGTGTTTGTATGCCTGTTTGTGTTGTTTTTATGTGCGGGTGTGTTTGTATGCCTGTATGTGTGTGTTTGCATGAGCGTGTTTGTATACCTGTAGCTGTATTTGCAGTGGTATATATGTTTGTATGTTTGTATTTGTGTGTTTCATGTACACTACCGACCATAGTTATTAGGAAAACTTTGTGTTATAAAAAGTGATGTATTTCATGTGAATAATTGTAAATGAAAATCAATGCGCACTAACTCTACCCAAGAAAACCAGACCAGCAGAATATCATACTGCTACCAAAGAGCCGACTGGGACTCGTTCAGGGACTTCCTCTGCGACGTCCCCTGGAACAACGTCTTTGATCTTCCTGTCGAAACTGTGCCTCCGAAGTCTCCTCTTGGGTTAAGGCTGGCATCGATGCTTTTATCCCTGCCAGAAAATTCCAACTAAAACCTAATTCGTCCCCCTGGTTCTCACCCGCTTGCTCGGCCGCTATTGCCCACCGGAACCATTTCTTCCGGCTCTATCGAAGCTGCTCGTCGAACCAAAACAAGCGCCTTTTCACCTCAGCACGGAACAAGTGTAAAAAAGTACTGAACGAAGCCAAGAGGGCGTTTGCTACCAGAATTAGGCAACGCATAGCATCCTCTAAGTTTGGCTCCAAAGATTACTGGCGTCTCTGCAAAAGTGTGCTCAGCAGGAACAAGACTTCAATACCCCCACTAATCAATGAATTTGAAGTTCTCACCTCCCCAGCCGACAAGGCTGAATGCTTTGCCCGTAGATTCTCAACCAATTCGACACTGGACTCGTTAGGAATACCTACACCAGACTTCCCACCCAGAACTAAGGCTCAACTAAATAACGTCCACATTTCACCCTCGCTGGTCGCCAAGATAATTGCGCAACTTGACCCACACAAAGCGAGCGGCGGTGACGGAATCCCAGTCATAGTACTGAAGAAATGTGCCCCAGAACTCTCCTCTGTCCTCTCTAAACTCTATAACCTCTGCCTATCTGCTACCTGCTTTCCTGTCTGTTGGAAGTCCTCCTGCGTAGTACCTATATTTAAGAATTCTGGCGAACCCTCAGACCCCGCCAATTACCGTCCTATTAGTCTCCTTCCAATCTTTGGCAAAGTTTTCGAAGCCATTATCAACGCCGAGGTGATTCAGCACCTTATGACCAACGGGCTTCTCTCTGACAAACAGTATGGGTTTCGCTTCACCATGTCTACTGCTGATATGCTAACGACCATTACCGAGTACATATACCACGCACTCGACAAGAATGGTGAAGCCCGAACCGTTGCCTTGGATATCTCCAAAGCATTCGACAGGGTCTGGCATGCTTGCCTCTTGTGCAAACTGCGGAGCTATGGGATAACTGGACATCTGTTTGACCTCATCCAGTCCTTCCTCTCTAACCGCATATTAAAGGTGGTATTAAATGGGCATGCCTCCCAAAACTACCAGACGAACGCGGGCGTCCCTCAAGGTTCTATCCTATGTCCCACGCTCTTTCTGATCTACATTAATGATCTCCCCGACACCATTAGATCCCAAGTTGGCATGTATGCCGACGACACAACAATCTACTCCCGCATCGATCAGAAACCAGGTCTGGACGACAAAGTGAACCTCGCTGCCGCACTGGAAAGGGACCTCCAATCCGTAGTGACCTGGGGTAGGAAATGGTTGGTAAATTTCAATGCCTCCAAAACAAAGCTGTTATCAACTAACCACCATAGACAATAGCATCTACCTCCCATTAGCATGGGACAGGCTAGCCTCCCAGAGAGTAAAATACTACGCCTCCTTGGCCTTACACTCTCGGCGGAATGACTATATTGAATCCATTGCCAAATCTACTGCTATGAAAGTGGGCTCCCTGTGCAGGGCCCGGAAATTTTTCCCACCTGAAACTATTCTGCACATATACAAATCTACCATCCGCCCGTGTATTGAATATTGCTGCCATATCTGGTCGGGTGCCCCTGCTGCTCTCCTTGGGCTTCTTGACAAAATACAAAGGAGGATCTGTAACGTGGTTGATACTGACTTGGCAGACCGGCTGCAGCCGCTCTCACACCGGCGTGATGTAGCTTCCCTGTGCCTCTTCTACAAGTACTTTCATGGCTTCTGCTCCGATGAGCTTAGATCACTGGTGCCGCCTAAGCACGAATTTCAATAGGGAGCCGATTTCGATATTCCAACTGAATTCATTGCATTCACTTACGCGCAAATACCCTTGGGAAAGGTATTATTCCGTCTCTTCCTTCCAGTTATGGGTTGAATAACAGGACAGATTGGGTTCTATATCCTTGGTCGGCAACCAGTCTACCGCAGAAAGCAATGGCAACCTACTGCGGGATAATCTTCTGCCCAGTCAGTCATGTTTCTTTTGAGACATGATCGCCCAAGCGTGCATCACGTATGGCACTTAACTAACTGACTGACCCCAGTAAAAAAGCCATGTTTTATACCGTGACCTTGCATGTTAAAGAAACTTCGCTCAACATAATCTTCCTATATGTCAATCCTCCTTTTGGCCTTGTGCAGTACTAGGTGGCAGCGGTTGTTTATAATTATGAGAAGCATAATGGATTAAATTGAGAATAAAAATGCCTGGGTCTCTGTCTGGACATTTTTGTTGACAACTTCACCAATAATCTCACCCACTCACAAACCAATTCAGGAAATGATCTTAAAAAAGCTGACGAACTCAAATATTTTATAGCCAGAGTCAAAACAAAGAAAGTTGAATAAAGCATGTCTGTCGCAGTCAGGTTAGAAATATTTTAGGGTGATGGGCATTAAACTTCCTTCACCCTCGAAGGAAATTAAGACAGACATATATGATATAATTCACACCGCACTGTCATTTCGCCGTTAAGAACATAATTCCTTAATATTGCTCCAGAGCTGAGATTAGCAAAATAGCGGGTGGGGAGAGAAAATTTGGTAGCGTGTTATGCTTTCACAATGGGTCGCTTGGTGAGTTAATGTGAGCTGGTGCTGGTCGGGATCGAGGCGTTTTCTAGTGTTCCTTGGAGAGCGAGTGGAAGACAGAAGATCCTACTATCAGAGGAATGGTCAGCATTGTATTGTCCATTGGAGGCATCATTCAGAAGAATAAGGAAGAAGCAACGAAGGCTGAGGAGTCAGAGAATGTGGGTATGACGTGGAATCAATGAGGGCTCGGACGAGAAGGTTATATAAAACAATAGTAAAGTTACTAAGGGGTAGTGGATGGAAGGTTCTCGGGAACAGGTCTATTAGAAAATCTCGTGGAACAGTGGAGATTTTCATGTGAGTACATAGCCTGAAATGTCCATTTGGTATCTGGATGAGAAAGTATAAATGATACAAAAAGGGGGACAGAAAACACTCACACACACAGAGAGAGAGAGAGAGAGAGAGAGAGAAAAAGATAAATGAAAAATTGTAGAAAGAGATGAAAAATGTCAGAGGTAGAACGGGCGAGAAAAGATTTTAATATAATTTATTTGAATACAAAAATATGACGACACAAGATATATGCGACGCTTGTGGGGCCAAAGGACAGATCTCTTAGCTAGACAAAAAGTTTAACAATGAGTCAGCTTCAATATCTAAGGAGTAGAGCGTGAGCAAAAAAGAGAAGAATGTGGGAGAAGGAGATACGTCCTCGTTGAGAGAAAGACAAGCTCGAATCAACTAAAATACAGTGTTTGTTGCAGTAGTATGTGGTGAATGTAACAGTCGTAAACCAGTTAATCCACTCCCTTGGCAAATTTCTACACAAAAATACATTTAGCCTCAGTGCAAAATATACATTCTGATAAACAATCTTCTTATCTGCAAATATTTCACCGGCAAAACAACAAAAAAGTTATAATCTTGAACTAAATGCGATATGGCATAGACTCAAATTATGTGAAGTCCTTGGTATGAAGATAAACTACAGACGGCAGCAAAGCCGCTGATTAGCAGATTGTAGGTTTTAGATGTTATATCAGAATTTGTCATCGGAGGACACAATTTGAACAACATAAGGAACGCAGATGATACAGTTGCTAATAGCATACTCGGAAAGGAAACTACAAGACTTCCTGCAAAAGGTAGCTGAAGAGAGTGACAACAAAAGACTACAAATAAACTGCAAGGAAAACGAATGTATGGTCATCAGCAAAAAAGAGCAGAGCAAAAGGCCAGATACAGGTTGGTGATACTAAAATCATCCAGATACAAAAATTTAAATACCTGGGTAGCATTCTAAGAGAAGATGGAAAGTGCGACACGGAGATCCGAAGGCGAATTGGCATGGTGAAGTGCAGAAGCTAAGTAGAGTATTAAGAGACAGGAAAATTTCGTTAGAAACGAAGACGAGAGTACTGGATTGCTATGTGATGTCAGTTCTTCAGTATGGCAATGAATGCTGGACAATATCATCAAAGATGAAGGAAAAACTTGAAGCAATTGAAATGTGGTTCTACAGAAGTATGCTGTGGATAGCATGGACCGATCATGTGAGCAATGATGAGGGTTTGGAAAGGATGGAAATGAAAATGAAATTAATACTGATCATCAGGAAAAGACAGCTAGAAACTTGAATCATCATTGCATTAAATTTGGCTCGTCTATGGCAGGTGGCATCTCAGAGAACCGACTGTCGACTTAACATTCTTGGGACATGCAGTGAGAAAGGAAGTCTTGGGGAACCTGATGCTAACAGGCCAGATAGGAGGAAGGAGAAACAAGGAAAAGCAGCGTGTAACGTACGTGACTGGCCTGAGCAGGTGCATGGCAGAAATGGGCCCTGTCAATATCAGATTCTCCAAGCCTTCCTTATTCAATAAGGAACCCAGAAACCACAAATGTCTTTTGTTTTTTGTTGTTCTTCTTCAATATCAGATTCTCCAAACCTTCCTTATTCAATAAGGAACCCAGAAACCACAAATGTCTTTTTTTTTTGTTCTTCTTCAATATCAGATTCTCCAAGACTTCCTTATTCAATAAGGAACCCAGAAACCACAAATGTCTTTTTTTTGTTGTTCTTCTTCAATATCAGATTCTCCAAGCCTTCTTTATTCAATAAGGAACCCAGAAACCACAAATGTCTTTTTTTTGTTGTTCTTCTTCAATATCAGATTCTCCAAGCCTTCCTTATTCAATAAGGAACCCAGAAACCACAAATGTCTTTTTTTTTTGTTGTTCTTCTTCAATATCAGATTCTCCAAGCCTTCCTTATTCAATAAGGAACCCAGAAACCACAAATGTCTTTTTTTTGTTGTTCTTCTTCAATATCAGATTCTCCAAGCCTTCCTTATTCAATAAGGAACCCAGAAACCACAAATGTCTTTTTTTTTGTTGTTCTTCTTCAATATCAGATTTTCCAAGCCTTCCTTATTCAATAAGGAACCCAGAAACCACAAATGTCTTTTTTTTTGTTGTTCTTCTTCAATATCAGATTCTCCAAGACTTCCTTATTCAATAAGGAACCCAGAAACCACAAATGTCTTTTTTTGTTGTTCTTCTTCAATATCAGATTCTCCAAGCCTTCCTTATTCAATAAGGAACCCAGAAACCACAAATGTCTTTTTTTTTGTTGTTCTTCTTCATTTTCATTCTCTTTAAAACCTTGCTCTTACTAACACGTTCGGTTCATGTTATACTCAACATCCTACTGTAGAGCTATATTTCTGTTGCTTCTAGTCGTTCTATCATATTTGAGAAGATTCTTCAGTATTTGCTGCCTCATAAGAAGGCAGATATCATATAAAAATCCAGTACACTTTTCTTTTGTTTCTAACGAAATCTTCCTGTCTGACAATACTTTTCTCAGCTCTCAGCTTTTAGAATGTGCCCTTTCGTCCTCCAATCCCGACTTCGATTCTCAGTGTCACAATACTCGTCCTCTGTTAGAAAACTTACCAAATATTCAAATTTCTGTACCTGTTTTATTTTAATATCTCCGACCTGTAATTGACGTTTTGGGACCCCTTTTTTTTTTTGCATTCAGTTTTCTTTAGTTTTTCTTTAGTCTTTTCTTCTTCCTTTCTTTCGCTACTTCTATAAAAGGTTTTGTAGTTATTTTTCCATGTCTGATATCAGCAATCTCTTATCTGTGCATCTTATGTTGTTAAAACTATGGCGAATCCAGGTAGGACTTGTTATACTCTCAGTATTGCCTCACGGAATGTGTTGAATGAATCGGGTAAGAAGACACACCTTTTTATTTTTGTATATTTGTTCAACTCATTTCGTGTCCGTATGCAGGAGGTTAGCTGCTAGTATCGAATCTTGATTATTCTAATAAATTTCCCGAATATGTCAAGGTTGCCAAGCAGCTCTAAGAAGTATTTGTATCATACTTTATCGAACACCTTTGCGTAGTCTAAATGACACAGGTACACATTCTTCTTTATTTGTATTGTCCTTTCTGATAACATTCTTAACATAAATGTGACACGATAACTAGGCATATATGTATTTTATTATAATAGATTAAAAAAGAAAATGGTTAAGAATAAAAAAATAGTTTAAAAACATATTTAACAAAAGTGAAAAAGAAGAGGAAAAATAAATAAATAAACGCTTTTTATTTCATGAGGAAAATTGTGGAAGAGACAACGGTATCCGATTACTGTTTTAAATCCTACCACTCTTCCGGTAAATATTTGACTCAGTGATTTAATGTGATAAAGAGATAAAGTTCAGGAGGTGGGTTTTCGAATGGCCCGGTCAAAGGCTGTCTTTTACTGTATCTTGACCACACATTAAGAATTTTCCGGCGGAAGCTTTATTAAGATAAGTGAAATTTCAGAACGAAATAAAGCATCGTTTTAACTCATCCAAGTTGTGGAAGTTCGTTCCTTATAGTTTAATATTGTACCCCCAACTTGAGGCTCCGACATTTTCAACAAACATCACAGCGTGGGGAACGGCCGCCGGAGAAATTGTTCGGACGGATCCGTTGGGGTGTTACATAAAAATTGCGTTCTTTTTTTGCTACCCAGAATAGGGATGATGAGTTTTGTCATGTGGCTTATTAAGCTGATAGACCGGTAGAGTTTGCATTCGTTTGCGCTTGTTTTTTTAAGGGGTAATGCTATGAGAATCGATCTACTTATGGCTTCCGGTATATCACCAGTGTTGAATAATTAATTAATAGTTTCTGTACTCTTTTTCATGCCGCAACCGACCAAGGCTGTAAGCATTTCTATTTTAAATACCGTCTGGTTCTATAGAGATGTGCGTTGTAGTGCAATGGATATCGACTCGGAACGACAAATCGGAGGAGCTGGGTTCAAAATCTACTTGAATTCCTTGCATTCACTTACGCACAAATACCATCGAGAAAGGTATTAATCCGTCTCTTCCCTCCAGTTATGCATTAAATAATAGAACAGATTGGGTTCTCTAACCTGGTAGGCAACCAGTCGACCGCAGAAAGCAATGTCAACCTACTGCTGGATAATCTTCTGCCCAGTCAGTCATGTCTCTTTCGAGACATGACCGCCCAAGCGTGTATCATGTATGGTACTTAACTGACTGAATGACTGGTTCTTTCACTGTGTTCCTTTTCAATTTGGCCAGTGCAATTTCCACTTCTCATTTAAATATTTCCGGGCAGTATATTCATCTCTGTATATTGCCTGTTATTCTCTTTCATGTTATCAATTTTCTGCACTATTGTAAGAACTGCAACCTTGAAACTTCTGAATATCTTTTTTTATGTCTTATGTGTATCAAATTTGATTAAAATCGGACCACTCCTTCTATAACCCGATTTTTTTTATTATCGAAATTTATCGGGGGTACCTCGACACAAAACCTAACTAAGAACACTCGCAGACGCTTATAGTACAACTGTGTAAATTTTCAAGAAAATCGGTACAGCCGTTTCGGAGTCTATAGGTAACGGACACACATACACACACGCAGACAGACACACACACACACACGCACGCGCGCATACACACACAGACAAAGTTCAATTTATAAAAAATTTTAGATACTCAATCTGTCTATATCTACACATACACTACCGGCCATAATTATTAAGCAACCCTAGTGTTTAAAAATGATTTATTTCATACATTTTTAGTATTTATTGCGAAGTGAATAATTGTAAGTGAAAGTAAAATGTTTTTTTGTTAATACTGCACAATAACATGTGCATCAAATAAATTTATAAATATTTAATAATTACCTATATTGTAGTTTCATCAATGAAAAAATGAAGAAGATTTAGGGTGATTCGAACGAGTTCATCTTTGCTTCCTTGCCTTGTGAAATTTTGCAAAGTAATAATAACAAAAGAAACATTCTATTTTCATTTAGAAATATCCACTTGTCAATAAGTACTAAAATTAGTATGAAAATCATCATTTCTTTAAAAAAAACTGGGGTATCCTAATAATTATTGTCGGTAGTGTATGTTGTTGACCCATTCTTATTTAGCCTGTCTGCATTTGTTTTTTATTCTATTATGTAGTGTCCTGTATTCCGTTCCGCCTCTTTGCATTGTTATCTGTCTCTTTTCCATCATGTCGAGAATCACAGTTTTGATCAATTTTTTTTCTGGCTTTTTTAATGGTGTCGTTTGCTGGCGTCACTAAAGCTTTTCTTAGTGTGTCCCATTTCGAGTTTCCATTTCATATTCGTCCACCGTATGTTTTTTCACATTGTCCATATATTTTTTTTAATCATTTCACCCCGAGCAACGCGGAAACGCCACTGATGTGCAGGGGGTTACGTAAATGTAAAAAGATTAATTAGAAAAGAGTGAGGAGTACAAACTAGTTAGAAAGGAACAACAGAAAGCTGAGAAAGCAGGTGCGATGACAGATACATAGGTGGAGAGAAAGGGAAGGTTATACAGGGGAGGGGAGAGAGCTAGAGTCCAGTGGTTAGTAGATGAGTATTGACTTTGCATTTAAATTTCTGGAGGTTGTAGCCGTCAGGAAAGCAAGAATACGGGAGCGAGTTCCACAGGCGGGAAGTGCGAGAGAGGAAACTGCAGGAGTAGAATTGTCGTCTGCATTTGGCTAACCTGACTGTGAATGGGTGAGACCCAGTTGCCAGTCTGGTTGCACGAGTAAGCACCTGTTGAGGAGGCATCAGTGACTTAAGCTCATCCGAGCAGAAGCCATGAAAGTATTATCCGGTGATAATACCAGCAATAATCCGGTAATACCAGCAATAAATAAAGTTTAGCTGGCAATAAATGACACGCCGAGGTTGATCTAAACTTATTTATAAATGGAACTTTGTCTGTGTGTGTGTGTCCGTCACCTATAGACTCCGAAACGGCTGAACCGATTTTCTTGAAAATTTACACAGCTGTACTATAAACGTCTGCAAGTGCTCTTAGCTAGGTTTTCTGTCGAGATACCCCTGATAAATATCGAAAATCGATAATCGAAAACATCGGGTCATAGAAGAAGTGGTCTGATTTTAATCAAATTTGATACACTCATAGACAAAGCCGTAAGAAACGATATTCAGAAGTTTCAAAGTTGCAGTTCTTACAATTGTGCAGAAAATCGATAATATATAAATATATAAAAGGCAAAATGTTTGTGTGTGTGTCTGTGTATCTGCCTGTATGTCTGTATTTTTTTTCAGCCCTTTTATTTTAGTTTTTGCTTCAGGTTTCGATCTAAGTAGGCATAATTGTAGTTCTTAGTCTCAACCATGATACCATTTAATCAGAGGACTTATTTATCCTTCAAAATTCAGTTTACAACGAAAAATCTTTTTTGATATCGATACCAGGAAAGCAAAATTTGACTTACACCCATTCATTTTTCTTTCCGTCTACGGTTTCGCTTTAACTGGAAACAACTTTGCTTTTTAATCTTTCGTGCCAACGTCCAAAGAGTCTGAACTCCAGGACCATGGATTAGTTTTAAAGCTTTCATTACGACCGAGCAACGCCGGGCTATACTGCTAGTTTGCCATAAAAACAAAACAACCAGTCAACATTATACAAAATTTAGCTCTCTTTCTCTTTTCAGGAAATCTTGTCGGTTTACATTTTTTATATAATCGTTTTACTCCAAGCAAGACAGTACTGCAACTGGTTTGTAAGTGGTTATATAAGAGAAGAATGACACGAAATAGGAACAGGTCACAGAGGGTATCGGAGAATGGGTAAGAAAAGAATGGGAACACTGGTGTGGAGAGAGCTGCGTGAGATTAGAGTGGAAAGGGGGAAAAGCAAGATACATGGGGGTGTCAGGGAAAAGATGGGATTGAAGGAGATAAGAAATGGCAATTGACGTTGCATTTAAACTCTTGGAGATTGTCGCTGTCAGGGAAGCAAATATACGGAAGTAGAGGAAGTCCGAGAAAAGAAGCTGTTAGTGGAGCAGAAGTGGCGGTTACATTTTATTGTTTTCATTGTAAAAGATTGGGACCTAAGTGCCTGTCTAGTAGCTCGAATAAATTCGTTCAGAGAGTGCACTAGGGAGCTAAGCTCGTCGAATCAGAAGTCATGAAAGTACTCGTAGAAGAGACAGAGGGAAGTCACATCACGTTGGTGAGAAAATGACCGGAGTCTAGCTGCCAGGTCGAGATCGATTAAATTGCAGATTCTCCTTTGGATTTTGTCCAGAACCCTGAGATGTGTAGCAAGGGTGCCCGACCAGATGTGACAGCATTATTATTCAATGCATGGGCAGATGGTAGATTTGTATATGTGCAAGCTGGAATCAGATAAGAAAAACTTACTGAACCGACACAGTGACTCGAACTTCCTAACAGTAGATTTAGCTATTGATCCAGTGTTGTCATTTCATATGGGGGCGGCTGAGAGTGTTAAGCCAAGGAAGCGAAGTATATTGCTTTCAGGGAGACTAGCGGGCGGAGATACTAAAATCAAGCAGATACAAAAATTTTAATATCTGGGAAGTGTTATAACAGAAGACGGAAAGTGCGATACAAAGATCAGAAGGCGAATTGGCATGGTAAAGGAAGCATTACAGAAGTTGAGTAAAGTGTTAAGAAACAGGACAATTTCGCTAAAAACAAAGAAGAGAGTACTGGATTACTATATGTTGTCAGCTCTTCAATATGGCAGTGAATGATGGACAATATCATCAAAGATGAAGGTCAAGCTTGAAGCAACTGAAATGTGGTTATACAGAAGGATACTGCGAATATCATGGATCGAGCATGTGAGCAATAATGAGGTTTTGAAAACGATGGAAACGAAAAAGTAAATTAATACTGAGCATCAGTAAGAGACTGCTGAAGTTCCTGGGACATGCAATAAGGAAGGAGGTCTTGGAGAACCTGATACTAACAGCCAAGATAAAGGGAAAAAGAGACAGGGGAAAGCAACGGATAACATATTTGAAGAACCTAATCAGGTGGATGATGGTACGAGGGTTGGATGGTGTAACAGCAGATGGCGTGCTCAGAGCCACCAGGGATAGAGAGATGTGGAAAGCCATGGTCGCCTACGTCCTGAAGGGCACATAGAAGAAGAATAATCGTGATCCATGCTGATTTGAAGTAGGAGAGTGTTTTTTTTGTGGTTATAAGATTGCAGCTTCGTTTAGAAAGTATTAATATTTACGAGCAATTTCTTACCTCAGTCCACCACAGATTTTAGTTCCTTTTCAAGATCAGCAGCGAGGTTTGCTTGTCAGCCACGGCAGATTTCTTATCGGGGTAAGAGTAAATTGTGGTGTCGTCAGCGTAGATGCCTACTTGGGATCTGATTATGTAAGTGGGATCTTTGATTAAGATCAGAAAAAGCGTATGATAGAGTTTCGAGGGACACCTGCGTTTGTATGATAGAATCTGGAAGCCTGTTCGTTCAAAACGATCTTCTTTACGCGTTTTGATAAGAATGACTGGCTTAGTTTTTGAAAGGTGTTTTTTTCAATCCGCCTTTATATTTCATTGTTATATGTCCGTCGTGAGTAAAACATTTCACAGATATTCAATTTTCTGTACTTGTTTGCCTTTAACATCTCCAATTGGTAATTCACATCTTTGAGTTTTTCTCTTGCTTAAAACGTCATATTACTATTTCTTAATTCTCTTAATTCTAACCCGGGGATGTGTGTGTAGATTAATTCAGTGACAGTTGAAGATGTGACAAAATAGATACTTCAAACCATCCAAGATTCTAAGTACACCTGGTGATAATCCCGGCCGTCGAGTTGAGAATCATTTAGCCTCACACATGCATCTGATTTGCATGTGTGGGAAAGACTCGTGATGCATGCATTTATAGGAACGAACGCCCAACATTGGAATTACGTTCTCTATTATATTTGGGGTGGATGTGCGTTGTGGTGCAGTGAATATCGACTCGGAACGACAAATCGGGGGACCGAATTTTAATTCCAGTTTAATTTCTTGCATTCACTTACTCACGAATACTCTTAGGAAAGGTTTTAATCCGTCTTTTCCTGCCAGTAATGGGCTAAATAATAAGACAGGATTCTATCGCTATGGCTGACAGAAAGCAGTACCAGCCTACTGCGGGATAATCTTCTGCCCAGTATGTCATGTCTCTTTCGAGACATGATCGCCCAAAGCGTGTATCACGTATGGCGCTTAACTGACATACTGACTCATATCCGCGATGTGGCAAGTTTCTCGCTGTCCGTCCCTACATCCAAGGACAATAATTGTACACTCCTTGCTTTCTTCCTAATCCTCCCGGCAAAGACCAGATTTTTTTCAAATCATTTTACCCTAAGCAAGCCGGTATTGACACTGATGCGCGGGGGTGGGGGTGGGGGGCTAAATAAGATAATAAATTACACCTGAGCAACGGCGGGCTATCCTGCTAATAGAATAATAGTAATAGTTTTATTCGTTTTTATCTGTGCAGATTTTTTATCTAATAAATCAATTTCAAAATATGTGTATTGGATTAAAGAAAACACTCTTGAATTCACGACGAAATCTTTGTCGGTTTATTAACGAAGAAAATGGTGTCTGTAGATGAGTTAGGGATTTTCTTTGATGCAACCCCGAACTGAAAAAAAAAGTTATTACGCTCAATAATGCATCTTAAAACAAAAGTTGAACGCGAAACCAAATATAAAAAAAGAAACAGCAAAAAAAAAAAAAAAAAAAAGAAAGAAAAATAAAAGTTCAAGCATCTACCGTGCAAATAGCAGCTGACAATGTTACGTGACAGGTTCAATATCCTTCTGATTTGAAACCCTTTTAACATCTTGAGGTTACGCTTCATATTGATAGGCAACATCTCAAAATGGAATTGGCAGTGTAGAGTAACTCTGGTCTCCAAGACAGCACTTCAAGTTCTGTTTAGTGTCATTCACTGTCAAATTACTAGTATTAAGTAAATGGATACGTCTTGCGATGGTGATGTGGAAAAGAGCTCGCTTTGACTAAGAAGTCCTTCTTAAATAATAGAAAAACGTTAAACAAAATATCTGATCTTTGGTGAAATTTTGGGAAGTGTGTCAAGGCAAAAAAAAATCAGTAAATCTTTTCTGGTATATTCTTCATTTTTAATGCTGAAATACAAAAATATGTGTACAATTAATACATTCATCAGAAGATTGCTTTGGTAGAAATATTTATTCTCCCAAGCAATTACTTCCGGTATCAGCATTATTATATCTGTGATATAATAACGAGTTTATGGCATATCACGTTGAATAAACCGGTTCTCGCTCAATCACCGAAGTTAAGCAACGTGAGCCTGGTCAGTACTTAGATGGATGGCCGCTTGTGAATTCCAGGCGGTGTAAGCGTTTAGTGACGGATGTGCGTTGTGGTGCAGTGGATATCGGCTCGGAAAGAGAAATCGGTGAGCCGAGTTGGAATTCCAGTTGAATACCCTGCATTCACTTAAACACTGGTACCCTTAGGAAAGGGATTAATCCGTCACTTCTCTCCAGTATGGGTTAAATAACGGGATGGGACCTGAAGGCAACCCATCCAGTGTAGGACCAAGAATGATCCACCGGTCCTCCAGGTTTGGGGGTTGGGTGCAGGGCTAACAACCCTGCCCCGTAAAAAACAGTTTGTTACAGAAACAGCAACAAAAAGTTGCTGCCCTATGCACCACCTACACTAGAAAACGTTCGTCAGAATAAAAAGTTATTGATGTTTTATTATATTAAATAGGCATTTTTGTTCATAATACAAATAGTGTCATATTGTTGGCGAATTATTTTAAAGTGTTATCTGTATTTTGATTTGAGTTACAAATTTTATGTTTAAAAAATTTCACCAATAATTATGTATACCGATTTTATTTTTATTTTTTTAAACAACTGAGGATACATATTCTGTCTTTTATGATTTTTACAAATATACTGAATATAGTCAAATCTGTCTGAATTAAATAAAGTTTTTCTTTTTTGTACAGTAATATTTACCTTGTTCAAGAACAACTGTAGAAAGAGTGTTACAAGGGAAGAAATGCAATTACAAGAAAGGAAATAATGCCACCAAACACCAGGACGCCAACGAAAGTAAAAACGAATGAAAAGAATTTTAGAATGAACCGGAAACCCAGTTCTAAACAGGAATAAAAAACAAACCTATACTTCTCTTTAAAAAGCCGGAGAGAAGTGTGAACGCGATCAAAAGTCGAACCGTCCTCCTCTTATTAAGGAAAAATAGTAAATCAATATTAAATAAAAGTTCAGATTTATAGTTGAAGACGTTAGAAATACAGAGTTGGAATAAACTTCAGAAGAAACCGGAAACCCAATTCTTAACAGGAAACACTGTTAGATAAATGAACATCGTTTCTGCTCTGAGAAAGAATCTTCAAACTGTGATGAACTACGGTAAGAAATGATTCGTAGATAATATTGCTTTCAAAACGAAGTAGTTCTTTTTAACCACCATAGAGAAGCTTTTGCTTCTTTCCATCAGTTTAGATCACGCTAAACTTTTTTGAAAGCAAACACTGCATCTCGTCGGCCTCGCGTTTCCAGCCGATCTCAATTGGAATTGCTACATGGAAAGAACGGCTACATCTACTGCTAAAAAGATTAGGTCACTGTGCCAATTTTTGTGCAAATTTATAACTGTACCATTCGTCCGTACATTGAATACTCTTGTCATATCTGGTCGGGGGCGCTTTTTTTTTTATATAATCATATCACCCCGAGCAAGGCGGTAACGCCACTGATGCGCAGGGAGCTACATAAGAGTGAAAAGATTAGAAAAGAGAAAGCCGGAAACCACATCCTAAACAGGGAACAAGAGATGATCCTCTTCACCTGTTCAATAGACGTGGGTGGAGAGTGAACCGGGCTATAGTTTAGTCTATCTACTCCAATTGAGAAAAAAGCAAAAGAAAATAGTGAAAAGATTGGAAAAAGAGAAAGCCGGAAATCACATCCTAAACAGGGAACAAGAGATGATCCTCTTCACCTGTTCAATAGACGTGGGTGGAGAGTGAACCGGGCTATAGTTTAGTCTATCTACTCCAATTGAGAAAAAAGCAAAAGAAAATAGTGAAAAGATTGGAAAAAGAGAAAGCCGGAAATCACATCCTAAACAGGGAACAAGAGATGATCCTCTTCACCTGTTCAATAGACGTGGGTGGAGAGTGAACCGGGCTATAGTTTAGTCTATCTACTCCAATTGAGAAAAAAGCAAAAGAAAATAGTGAAAAGATTGGAAAAAGAGAAAGCCGGAAATCACATCCTAAACAGGGAACAAGAGATGATCCTCTTCACCTGTTCAATAGACGTGGGTGGAGAGTGAACCGGGCTATAGTTTAGTCTATCTACTCCAATTGAGAAAAAAGCAAAAGAAAATAGTGAAAAGATTGGAAAAAGAGAAAGCCGGAAATCACATCCTAAACAGGGAACAAGAGATGATCCTCTTCACCTGTTCAATAGACGTGGGTGGAGAGTGAACCGGGCTATAGTTTAGTCTATCTACTCCAATTGAGAAAAAAGCAAAAGAAAATAGTGAAAAGATTGGAAAAAGAGAAAGCCGGAAATCACATCCTAAACAGGGAACAAGAGATGATCCTCTTCACCTGTTCAATAGACGTGGGTGGAGAGTGAACCGGGCTATAGTTTAGTCTATCTACTCCAATTGAGAAAAAAGCAAAAGAAAATAGTGAAAAGATTGGAAAAAGAGAAAGCCGGAAATCACATCCTAAACAGGGAACAAGGGATGAACCTCTTCACCTGTTCAAGAGAAGTGGGTGAAGTGTAAACCGGGCGATAATTAGATCTATCTACTCCAATTAAGAAAAAAAGAAAAGGAAAAAAGCATAGGGTGGTGGGTTGCTAAGTTTTAACTTAGTTAAAGTCCAGTCAAAGAGATTTCTGCTAATTTTTTTTTTAAATTAAAGAAAACCAATTAAACATGAAAATTTAAAATTAAGCAAAAAAAAAAAAATGACTTACATTTAAGAATAATTCAAACAAAGTTGATTCCTATCCCAACACGAGGGTACTACCAGGAAGATAAAAATTATTTTTAACTATTTGGTCACACCCAGTTAATATTGAGGCGAGGTTGGGTTAGTCAACTGAAATAGTCAGTGAGTGACCCCAAGAGGGTAGCAAGACTGCCAAATTACAGCCCGCCAAGAAGAGAAAAGGAGAGACAAGCTAACATATCGCCAGCGAAAAAGAAAGAAACAAACTAGCAATCCACCAGTTAAAGAGATCTCTGCTAAAACTTAAAAACAAATTTCAAGAAAACCAATTAAACATGAAAAGTTTACAATTAAGCAAAAAAATGACTTACTTTTAAGAATAATTCAAACAGAGTTGATTCCCATCCCAGCACTAAGGTACTACCAGGAAGATAAAAAATCTCTGGTTTCTCAACAAAATCCAAAGAATGTTCTGCAATGTAATCAGTCCCGATTAGGTAGCTCGACTTCAGCCACTTTCTCACTGACGTGCTGTGGCTTCTCTCTGTCTTTTCTACAAATATTTTCACGGCTTCTGCTCTGACAAGTGTCTTGGACAAACAGTAAAATGCATCCGTCAACAAGACCTCTGATTGGGAGGCTGTGAGTAGCATGGAACCACCTCTTAATTGCTGTTGTTCTCAGGTTCATCCTGACCCGGAGTGGTAGCATCTGTTAGGGTCCCATCTATGGACAGATAGTTAACCCTCAAACTGGGGTCAAAACACTATGAAAGTATAAAAAATACACTCTTATAGAAATATATACATAAAGATCGACGTTTATAGAGATATATACATTTTTGAAGGAAAAATATTTTTAACAATACATTTTTGAAGAAAAATAATTGCCATAACACAATTTTTGAAGGAAAAAATTATTCTCAGCAAAACATTTTTGAACACAAAACTAGAATACATTTTCAGGTTTCTAAAATAAAAAAGAATAAAAACCAAAATCTTTTCATTAAAATCTGACTAAATCAACCTTCTTACTATGACTGAACATTTAAAAAAATATCTTAAACCCCCACCTTTTTTGTCATTAAATAACTCACAGAGGTTGATGTGTTTTAAACAAAACTCAAAATCTTCTCTGACAAGCTTTATTTGCTGATGTTCCGATCACGTGATTTCACTAGTGCGACTAGATTGACAACTAGGTCCTATCCTTTTACCGTCAAAATAGGCAAATATAACTACCACTTCTAATCTCTCAGTTTCTTTTCTCACACTTCCTGCTCATGGAAATCCTTTCTGCATACCTGCGTGTCTGACAGCTGCAGTCTCCAAAAAGTTTATATGCAATGTCAATTACCATTTGTTATTTCCTTGACTCCCATCTTTCTCATGTCTTTTATTACCGTTTTTATCCTCTTTTCTCACTGTAATCCCCTTGTGCACCAGTGTCGGTACTTCCTTGCTAGAGATAAAACCATTTTAAAGAAAAAATACTTTTTTCTACATTTATTCCAGAGAATGTAAATAAATCTAAAAAACATGCATGTGTAGCTAATCAGTATTTCATCGACTGATTCGTTCGTTTTCTACGGCTTATCAACTGACAAAAAATTATGTAAATATAAAGTGGGGGATCAATTTAATATTACAATCAATATATAATCCGATCTCTTACTTTATAGTCACTGTCATCCTTCTCTTACCTACTTCCTAACCGCTATAACCTGTCACGCTTTCTCACAACTTTCCTCCTATGTAACCCCCTGCAAAACAGTGGCAGTAAAATGCCTTGCTTGGGCCGATATGATTATTAAAAAAAAAAATAAGCATGAAATTATTTTTAAAAACTTTCTTTGTTGGTGCCTGAATTTAAATACAAACATTTTTTTATCTACTTCTTAGTTTAATTTCAAATCAAAAAGAAAATAATTTTGCAAATTTAATTATAGATCTGTTCATCTATTTGTTATTAATTTAAGACGAATAATCATTATCCCTTTTTATTTAAATAAAAGTTCAAATTTATAGCCAGAGACTTTAGAAATATAGAATTAAAATTAACTTCAGGAGCCGGCAACCAAATTCAAATCAGCGAACACCATTAAAAAATAGACAAATTTATTAATCTATTTATCCATTTGTTATTCATTTAAGATGAATAATTACGATCATCTTTTATTTAAATCAATAATAAATAAAAGATTCAGATTTATAGCTGGAGACTTTTGAAATATAGAGTTGAAATAGACTTCAGAAGGAACCGGAAACTTAATTCTAATCAGCAAACGTCATTAAATAAATAAACACATTTATTAATCAGTTTATCCATTTGTTATTCATTTAAGATGAATAATTAATATATTTTTTTTATTTTTGACATATATCCCCGAAAAATCTGTTTACAGCAAAATGTTCTTGTTGTTTTCTTCTTCCTTCCTCTTATGTATTTGTATCCCTTCGTGTGTGTCATGGCTCTCCACTGTAAAACCTACTGAATGTTAATCTAAAAATATATATCAAATTCCTTACTGATATATCCCGAAAAGGAATACAGTATAAAATGATCAGTTGAAGAATGGAATCCCACACCAGAAATAAGAAATACAGATATATTGTACTTAGGTAGAATTAACAATAATACACATATAGGCAAACCACAGGTTGGAGCGGAATCGACTATCGAATAGTGAATGCCTTCGCCTAAGACCTTTTCCGTATTTACTAGCCTTCCCACGCAAGGCCAGATGTGACACATGGTCATTTTAATGTGGGTATTCCCGGCCATATAGCCGGGCCAAAAAATGTCTGTCTATTTTTCCCCAGTCGTGGTTCTACCCTTCGGCGGAACCACGACTGGGTTTGTGTCTCTGCTCGGAAGCAGAGAGCGCCCTCCACCCGAGGGCAGAGCGCTGACAGTGTCATAGAAAAGTCAGGCGAATGCCTAAGATCTTTTCTGTATTTACTAGGCTTCCCACGCAAGCCCGGATGCGACACATGGTCATTTTAATGTGGGAATTCCCGGCCATATAGCCAGGCCAAAAATATGTCTGTCTATTTTTACCGAGTCGTGGTTCTACCCTTCGGCGGAACCACGACTGGGTTTGTGCTCTCTGCTCGGAAGCAGAGAGCTGACAGTGTCATAGAGGAGTCAGGCGAATGCCTAAGATCTTTTCTCTCGTCGTACCGCTCGTTACCGTCTTTTATAAAGAAATTCTGTTCTCGAGGATGGCAGGATGTTCCACTCTAACACTTATTTTCACAAGTGGACAAGTTAGACTAAGTATTTACCAGACGTTATAAATATTAATATTTTAATATAAATTTACACCATGTATGATGTATTTTGAAAAGGCAAAAATGAACCTCAGCAATTGTAGATGTTTCCATACATATAATTAACGGGTGTCTGGACAATGGCAGGATGCGAACGAGATACGGAAGCATCACCTTCTATGCTTCATGAATTTCTTTAAACTCATGGTGGAACAGGTGTCGTTTAAATAAATATCATAGATCCCTTCATACATATGCGCAGGTCAGCCTGAATGAAAAAATTTCAACTCTCACAAAAATCACCTAGGAAAAGGGTGTAATTTTGTTAACTGGTAACATTTGTTCTTATTTTGGAAATTATTTGGTAAGATAAGATTCAAAAGGAGGTGTTATGTTTGTTTCATAATGTCTGCATCACACACCATTTGCACAAGAGATGGTAATTTTTCAAGCTAGCTAGACACCCTCCAGTCTTGTTGAAAATTAAGAAACGTTTCTTGTATTTCTTGTTTCTTTGACTAAAGTATTCCTTAAGGTAACAATTGATGATTTGTTGTTAATTTGGAATAAATGCATAACGGCCCCAGGATTAAAATTTTGATTGAATAAATAATTCAATTTTTTTTTTTTTCACATTTGTTTTGATTAACAGGAATACCGATTCCACGCAAACCAATATGATACAAAGCGAAATTTACAGGAAAACTGTCTGGAAAAATAGCAAATTTTTAAAATTTGAAAGAAAATACTTAATGTCAGTTGTGTTTTATTCATTTCAGCTGGGAGTAATTTATGAAAAAAGTAACTTTGTGATAAGCATCGTTTATCTTTCAAGTTTTGTATTAGTGAATTAAATTTCTTTTTCTTTTCTTTTTTTTTTTAATTGCATTTTATTTTCAGATGTTATCTTGTCTCTCTTTTAGCGACAGTATTTGTTTTTCACCTTCAATTTCACTCTGACAGAATGATGTACACTTTCTCCCTTGTCCCCCCCTTGATTTTCGCCTTGTTATTTCTATATGACTTTTTTGTTCGCTATTTCCCGCCTCCACACTGAAATTTATCTCCTGCATCAACCGTCCCATCCATTTCTGAACATCACGTGTTCTAATGAAAATGTTAAGGCCCTTTGTTGCATTTGTGAATATATTAAACTCACACTTCTTTTTCTTCGTCTTCCTATTATTATTATTATTATTATTTAAATTTGTATTATATTTTTTCGGAGAGAAAGAGGGAATTGTGAGTGACGAGTAATAACAGGAATTTCCCGGTAAGAAGGCAATAAACGATTCGTTCTAGCTACCCAATTGATTTTTATTTCTATTGTGATGTCAGTTTTTATAACGTCTTTACGTTTCGATTTTGAATTTTCTTGCTAATGTCTAGTTTGTTTTTGTTAGTTTCTTTTTAGCCAACCAGTTAGTGAATCTTTCGTTCTTTCTCTCTTTATTTATTCTTTCTTTCTTTCATTTTTTGTTCTTCCTTTCTTTTTTCGTTAAAATGTATTTTACATTCACTGTTTCTTCTTCTTTTCTTTAATTTTTTTTACAAAGAAAATGTTTTCTTTCATAACATCTCTTCAGTGTACATTCTTTTATCTCTTTACATGAAGTTCTTTTTTTTATTCTTTCTTTCTTTCATTTTTTGTTCTTCCTTTCTTTTTTCGTTAACATGTATTTTACATTCACTGTTTCTTCTTCTTTTCTTTAATTTTTTTTACAAAGAAAATGTTTTCTTTCATAACATCTCTTCAGTTTACATTCTTTTATCTCTTTAATAAAATTCTTTCTTTTATTCTTTCTTTCTCTTATTCTTTCTTTTTTTCGTTTTTACTTTTTTTTCTTTAACATGTATTTTACATTCACTGTTTCTTCTTCTTTTCTTTAACTTTTTTACAAAGAAAATATTTTCTTTCACAACATCACTTTAGTTTACATTCTTTTATCTCTTTAAAAAAATTCTTTCTTTTATTCTTTCTTTCTTTTATTATTTCTTTCTTTCATTTTTCGTTCTTATTTTCTTTTTTCTTTAACATGTATTTTACATTCACTGTTTCTTCTTTTTTCTTTAACTTTTTTACAAAGAAAATGTTTTCTTTTTTAACATATCTTCAGTATACATTCTAGCTTTTTCTCTGATATTCTTTCTTTCTTTCTTCTTTTATTTTTCTTCCTTCCTTTAACATGTATATTGAACTTACGTTATACTTTCTGATCAGAAGAAAAATAATTTTTTTCTTCTTCTTTCATTAACGATATTCTTTAAAAAGAATGATATTTCCTTTCATAATATCTATTCAGTGTATTCTTTTTTCTCTTAACCTGAAATTCTTACTTTTTTTCATCCTTCCCTTTACATGAACCTGGCATCCATTCTTTAACATCTTTTTTTAACTTACGTTAGGGACGTGCGTTGTGGTGCATTGGATAGCGGCTCGGAACGAGAAATCGGGGAGACGAGTTCGAATTCCAGCTGAATTCATTGCATTTACTTACGCGCAAATACCCTTGGGAAAGGTATTAATCTGTCTCTTCCTTCCAGTTATGGGTTAAATAACAGGACAGATTGTGTTCTATAGCCTTGGTCGGCAGAAAGTAATGGCAACCTACTGCGGGATAATATTCTGCCCGGTCAGTCATGTCTCTTTCAAGACATGATCGCCCAAGCGTGTATCACGTATGGCACTTAACTGACTGACTTAATGCTATACATGATATACGCTTGAGCGATCATATCTGATATACCCGTGAGCGATCATATCTCAGAAGAGACATGACTGACTGGCCAGAAGATTTTTCCGCAGTCGTTTGCCATTGCTTTTTGCAACCAATGCTATAGAACCCAATCTGTCCTGTTATTTAACTCATAGCTTAAGACAGAACAGTCAGTCAGTTTAAGTGTCATACGTGATACACGCTTGGGCGATCATGTCTCGAAAGAGACATGACGGACTGGGCAGAAGATTATCCCGCAGTAGGTTGCCATTGCTTTCTACGGTAAACTGGTTGCCGACCAAGGCTATAGAACCCAATCTCTCCTGCTATTTAACCCATAACTGAAAGGAAGAGACGGATTAATACCTTTCCCAAGGGTATTTGCGCATAAGTGAATACAATGGATTCAACTGGAATTTGAACTCGGCTCCCCGGTTTCTCCTTCTGAGCCGATATCCACTGTACCACAACGCACATCCGAAGAGAGAACAGATGGATTAAAAAAATTTCCCAACAGTGTTTGTGCATAAGTGAATGTAACGAATTCAACTAGAATTCGAACTTGAAGCCGTTAAGGAGATGGTTAATATTTCTTTGATTCGGCCTTGTGTCAGACATATTCGAGCTCCTTACAAGTGTCATCCAGATTTATCAGAATATTTTCATCAGAAGGTTGAAGCTGGTTGGAATGTGTGAATTAGTGTAGAAAAGTGAAATAATAAAATATTATATTTTGCATTTTAAAATAGAAATATATTAAAAAGGAAAGGATAACAAAACTTCGTAGAGATTAATGTTAAGTTAGAAAGTTAAGGGTATCAAGAGTTGTAGAAAATGTTCATAGTAGTAATTGTTGAAAGAGTATATGCGTCGTACGTATGTATGCATGTAAAAAAATCAGTGCACGAGAAATGAGAAAAAAAGAACAAGGTGCGACCTGACGTTATCTCCGGGTCGATTTGAAGTTGAAGTTACATTTTAATGTTGTCTTTCTCGCTGCTTCCATCTGACTGACTGACTGACTGACTGTCTGACTGACTGACGCTGGTCTAGGCCCTTTTATTGTCATTAGATTTTTTTGCACTGACTCGAAAATTTTCAAATCTTGCAAGTCGCTCCCATCTGGCAAAATCATTGTAACATCTACTTGTGAAATCTGGTTTCGACTTTTTCTATAAGCACATGTTCAATCCTTTTTCTATTTGGAAAAAAAAAACACATTTCACACGTCAATGTGAATTTTTGTAAAAGTGAAGAAAAAAGGTTGATTTTAATTCTTAATTTCTTATTCACTACAAACTCAGCTCTTTGATTTCTCTATCCTAGCCGATATCTACTGAAACCCAACGCAGATATACATTTATTATTTCGTTTCTTTATTTATTTATATGAGGCTTTGTGGGATCTCCCTTTTATATATGATAATGGACTCAACTGAGTATACATATACTCCTGCCATAATGAGCTACGACAACTGCCAGAGAGTTGCGTAGTTGAGAGTATTCGTAGAGCTCCGTGCGAGTTATCGGAGAGTACCGGAACTGATAAGTAAGTTATCGAGAGATACCAAAGTTACCCAGAGACTAGCTATTTTCAGACTATCTATGGGCTCCACTCAGCTAGAATAATATACACGGATATACTATTTTCAACGACTTCACTTCAAGACTTGTATATATTTATTTCTTACTAATAGTATTTCTGGCTTTACTAACATGCGTTCAAGTTTGTATATTACGTTCAATATAACCTACTTTTCTACCTCCATATCTGTTTTGTTGTTCATTATTTTGTGCGGTTCCTCACCCGAAATCCACAACATTAGGTTATCGCTATTTGGTTTTCTTTCTTTAATTTTTCTTTACTTCTTTTAGTCTTTCAATTCATCGACATTTTTCCTTTTTGCAGTCGTTCATTCATTATTTAATTCATTCGTTCTCGTTTTCTTGATTTCTTTCTTTTTTTCTTTTATTTCCACATTATTTTTTTTTTCGTGCTTTTTCAATTTTTTCTTTCATTGTTTGTTTCTTCTTTTGTTTCATTCTGTCTTTAATTTCCTCGATATTTTTTCATTCTTTCTTTCTTTCGTCTGTTCCTTCTTTTTATATTTCTTTTATTTCATCACTCTTATTTCTTTACTCGGGCTTTTAATCATTCTTTCTTTTATTCTTTCTTCCTTACTTGCTTCCTTTAAATTCCTCGATATTCTATCTTTATTCAGTCTTTCATTCATTCTTTCTTTCATTCTTTCTTTCGTTATGCTTTCATTATGATTTCAATCATTTTTTTATTCTTTCTTCTTTCCTTTATTCGTTTAACTTCGATATTTTCCCGTTCTTCAGTCTTTACGAGGACAAGTGAAGAAAGTTATCGAAAGAGTTTCAAAACTGGTTTCAATTTAATTTAATTCATGAAAAATTCAGTTCATTATTTCTTATTTTCTTTCTTTAAGTTCTTCGATATTTTTTTCATTGCTTCATTCAGTTTATCTTTCTTTATTTCTTTAATATTTTTGATACTCTGCTTTTATATTTCTTTCGCTCTCTTTTTCCTATAATATTCCATTACTTATAATATTTATTACCCATTTTTAACTCATATTTCGCTGTCTATAAAGTTTATAGTTGATAAATGTTTCATTCAGGAGTAAATCTTTTCCTATTTTTTTTATGAATTAAATTAAATTGAAACCAGTTTTGAAACGTTTTCTCTAACTTTCTTCCCTTGTCCTCGTAAATAAATATACCAACTGTAAAAGCTGTTAATATGAATTTGGTACAAAAGTATTTCTTATTTTAATGGGTTGGCCGTCCATTGTTTGTAATGAATTATTTTATTAAGAATAATTGATAATTAATAGAGGATTATATATGGTAATTTTTTTATTATAAATTTATAATAAAAACAAATTTCTGCAACACAAGACCCGTTAAGTTTCGGATCTATTTTATTAGCACCTTGTCAGGCAATGAAATATTTTTTCTGTTAGGAATCATTATATCTAGAAGCTTAGAAATAGCATAGTTTTAACCATATCCAGACAATTAAACCGGGGAATTTTTAAAGGTTTTATGGTGTCAGTCAATTTCTGTTTGTCTGTGGGTCTGTCTGTATTAGGGCAAGAAATATTGTATCTTTTATGAATCATATTGACAGAAAATGAAAAATGCAATTAAAGTAACTTTATTTGACTTTACTCAACAAATGTTTTAAAAGGAAAAATATTTTTTTCAAAATAAATTTAGTATGATAGCCTTTTGTTTTGATCACATCCTTCACTCTGTCAGTCATTGGCATCACAAGCTTCTTCAATGTATCTAATGGTATCTCCAGCCAAGCAGCTTGTATTTGTTCTTAAAGTGTGTCTTGCAAAGTAACATTAGATTTATCAATTTTTCATCCAAAATGTTCCATAGGATTGAAATCAGGGCTTAGTGGGGGCTAATTCAAATTCCGAAGCCTTCCTTTCTCTTTGATCTTTTCATTTTAGTTAAATAATACTTACAAAGGTTTGGCTTTTCACACTGTGTTTGAATTTCAGTGAAGTTCTTGAGAAACTCATCCCTGTCCTAATATTTTTTCACACTATCGGTAGTGTTCAAAAGTTCAAAAATACTCATCTACTAACCACTGGACTTTAGCTCTCTCCCCTCTCCTGTATAATCTTCACTTTTTCTCCGCCTATGTATCTGTCATTGCACCTGCTTTCTCAGCTTTCTATTGTTCCTTTCTAACTAGCTTGTACTCCTCACTCTTTTCTAATTAATCTTTTTACATTTATGTAACCCCCTGCACATCAGTGGCGTTTCTGCCTTGCTCGGGGTGAAATGAAAAAAAAAATTTTGAGGAATTTTTAAAAAATTTTGTACTACTTTATGAATAAAGGGGTTGCAATGTTTAGGTTAGAATTAGAATTAAAAAATTATTGTAAACTAAGGTATATTGGAGTTAAGAAAACAAACCAGTATTTTGTAGGCGATTTATTTTGTAAAATAAATTTAATTTTTAAGCAATATTGGAGCAGAAGTTATGAACCATTATACTAAATTAAATTTTAACGACAATATTTTCGATGTTTACATAAAACGGTGAATTCATCTATACGGCTCAGTAGTTCTCTTTTTTTTAGAGAATCTTAAAATCTGCAGCTTTTGCTCAGGCACAGAGGGCAGAGGTCATAGAACGACATCTTGTTTTTTCAAGAATTTTCCATTTTACTTTGGGAGTTTTGTTTGCATACTTTAACTTCTGACATTACGCAGAAAGACATGTTTTGTTTCGGTACATGTTGATTTTGAAGAAAGTAATGTGCATATACCAACGCTGTTTAAAAGTGTCTTAGTAGCAGTAGAATCTGATGTCAAACCGGTCGAGTTTTGGTCCTGGCTAGAAGTAGTCAGATGTCTCCCCGTACTGATGACCAATGATACAGCTGATGATGATATATATATATATATATATATATATATATATATATATATATATATATTGTTTTGTTCCAAAACAATGTCCCTGACGTGACGTGAAATCTCTGTTAGAGATCCCATGTCGAAATGTGCATCCGACACCTTTGAATTTTGAAAATATTCTCTAATTTATATATATATATATATATATATATATATATATATATATATATATATATAAAATAAAAAGTGTGAGAAGCCGTGAACGTTTTCTTTAAAATATATATTTATTGTTTGGTTATGGAGTATTAATTGTCATGATTTGCGCAAATCATGACAAATTAATACTCCATAACTTGTATGAATACCAAACAATAAATATATTTTTTAAAGAAAACGGTCACGGCTTCTCACACTTTTTATTTTATACGAATTACACTCGTTGGAACAACCCTATTCCTTTATTCAAGATATATATATAAATATATATATATATATAATATTTATTTAAAATTTATAACATACATATGTTCTAATATCACTACAAAAGTAGCGATTTTGATTTGACACTTCTTGTGTCTTAACAAGTGATGGTGGTGATGGCTAGATGAAGAGTTTCAAAAAGTTCAAAACTAGCCAAACCCCCTCAGTAGACGAGATATTGTTCCGTAGTTTGGGATGACCAATTGAAATAGAATTAACTTTTATTTTAAGAACATGACAACAGACTCTATATAAATTTATTGTTGCGTTAATGTTTTATTAAAATAGAGATCAGTATTACTAAGTAACTATAAATTTAATTTTAAAATAAAAATTAAGATTTATTCTAAAATGTATTACGAATTAATATTAGAAATTCCGAGTTTTTAAAGCTGAATTTAGCTAACCATCAGGTTTAGGTTACTATAAAGTTACTCAGATATGAAACGGGGAAAAGAGATATACACACATCCATTCAAATCTAAATTTATTAATAAATGGCACGTTGTCTGAGTGTGTGTGTGTGTATGTATGTGTGTGTGTGTGTGCCCGTTACCTATAGACTCCGAAACGGCTGAACAGATTTTCTTAAAAATTTACACAGTTGTACTATAAGTGTCTGCGAGTGTTCTTAGCTTGATTTTATGTCGAGCTACCCCCGATAAATATTGAAAATCGATAATCGAAAAAATCGGGTTAAAGAAGGAGTAGTCCGATTTTAATCAAATTTGATACACTCATAGCCAATGACATAAGAAACGATATTCAGAAGTTTCAAGGTTGCAGTTCTTAAAATAGTGCAGAAAATCGATAATATATATATATATATATAAAAAGCAAGGTGTTTTTGTGTGTGTCTGTTTATCTGCCTGTATGTCTGTATTTTTTCAGCCCTTTTGTTTTAGTTTTTGCTTCGGGTTTGGATCTAAGTAGGTATAATTGTAGTTCTTAGTCTCAGCCATGATACCATTTATTCAGAGGGCTTATTTAGCCTTCAAAATTCATTTTACGACGATAAAAATTTATTTGATATCGATACCAGGAAATCAAAATTTGACTTACATCCATTCATTTTTTTTTAGTCTAAGGTTTCGCTTTAACTGGAAACAACTATTGCTTTTTAGTCTTTCGTTCCAACGTCCAAAGAGTCTGAGCTCCAGGACCATGGATTAGTTTTAAAGCATTTATTACATCCCAGCAACGCCGGGCTATACTGCTAGTATATACATATCCACACATGAACAAACAAACATATACATACACGTTCACACATATAGATTCAACCGACAAGGAAGGTTTTATTAATTTTTTAAAAAAAATTTCCAGTATACTTACATGTTTCATTATTGCTGGAGCTAAGGAGTTTAAAAATGTCCCATAATTTTCATAAAATGAGGCTTCTGTGGTACACATGGTAAATAGATTCCATGGAATTACTGCTTGGATTTTTGAAGGAGGGTTTGATGCTTGTTTGTAGACATAGTCACTAACTATAATGTTTTTTCAACTGGGACGTTAGTAAAAATCTTTTTTATATTCAGAGTAGCTAAACTATTATCCTTGGGATTAGTTGTTTCAATGTTTTAATGTTTTAATGTTTTAATATATGGAGGAATTCATTTGTTGATGCGATGCTGTAATTGTTAGGTATTAATAGAGAAATTATATGATTTAAGGTTTTAGATAATTGTTATAAGTTTTTGTGATATGATGGGTCTGAGAGAAAAATCTGTTTATGCGTTTTTACATTACCATAAAGATATCACGGTTGGTAATCACCGACAATTTTCTTGCTTTTAGAACTACTAATGTCAGAGGTCGGATAACTAGAAAAATGGAAATGGGGAAAGCAGCACGAGACGTACTTGTTGACGAAACGGGGCTTAGAAGAGATACAAAAAGAAAATTTTTGAGAGCGACAAGATACAGAACCAAGTGGAAGTCTATGATCGTTTATGTCCTGCAGGAACACGGCACATGAAGAAAAAGAAGAAGAAGAAGAAATGCGAGTTGGTGGATATGATAGTAGATTAGATGAAAACAGGGTAGAAGAAGAAGAAGAAGAAGAAATGAGAGATGGTGGATATGATGGTAGATTAGAT
The DNA here is from genome assembly GCA_037127315.1 of Ascarosepion bandense. Classification (NCBI taxonomy): domain Eukaryota; kingdom Metazoa; phylum Mollusca; class Cephalopoda; order Sepiida; family Sepiidae; genus Ascarosepion; species Ascarosepion bandense. The sequence goes on along the minus strand of JBBBDQ010000748.1, from coordinate 3,739,505 downwards.
GAAAACAGGGTAGAAGAAGAAGAAGAAGAAGAAATGAGAGATGGTGGATATGATGGTAGATTAGATGAAAACAGGGTAGAAGAAGAAGAAGAAGAAGAAGAAGAAATGAGAGATGGTGGATATGATGGTAGATTAGTTGAAAACAGGGTAGAAGAAGAAGAAATGAGAGATGGTGGATATGATGGTATATTAGATGAAAAGAGGGTACAAGAAGAAGAAGAAATGAGAGATGGTGGATATGATAGTAGATTAGATGAAAACAGAGTAGAAGAAGAAGAAGAAGAAGAAATGAGAGATGGTGGATATGATGGTAGATTAGATGAAAACAGGGTAGAAGAAGAAGAAGAAGAAGAAATGAGAGATGGTGGATATGATGGTAGATTAGATGAAAACAGGGAAGAAGAAGAAGAAGAAGAAGAAGAAGAAATGAGAGATGGTGGATATGATGGTAGATTAGATGAAAATAGGGTAGAAGAAGAAGAAGAAGAAGAAGAAGAAGAAATGAGAGATGGTGGATATGATGGTAGATTAGATGAAAATAGGGTAGAAGAAGAAGAAGAAGAAGAAGAAGAAATGAGAGATGGTGGATATGATAGTAGATTAGATGAAAACAGGGTAGAAGAAGAAGAAGAAGAAGAAGAAGAAGAAATGAGAGATGGTGGATATGATAGTAGATTAGATGAAAACAGGGTAGAAGAAGAAGAAATGAGAGATGGTGGATATGATGGTAGATTAGATGAAAACAGGGTGGAAGAAGAAGAAGAAGAAGAAATGAGAGGTGGTGGATATGATGGTAGATTAGATGAAAACAGGGAAGAAGAAGAAGAAGAAGAAGAAGACGAGCGTCATCGGTGTTCGCTGTGATTAATTTATTTACGTTTTTTTTTAATGAATCTGTTGTTTTTGTTTTTTCTTAATTTAATAATTTTTTCGTATCATCTTGGATAGTTTCTAGTTTTTTGTTGTAATGTAGTCGGTTAAGAACAACACAGTTATTGGACTTGTCAGCACGTCTGATTATGATATTGGTGTTGTTGGTTAAATCTTTTGAAGCTGATTTTAGCATCTTTATGAGCTCATTATTGTGATTTGTGGGGATTTATTTTTTCAACCTTCGGCTTTTAGAAGATCTCTGAGATTTAGATATTCCGTAATTAAATTTTCTGTTTTGAACTGTTTCATGGATTGGTAGAGTATTTCAATTTAAATTGTCTTTTGAATGGAAATTACAAGAAATTACCCGAGCAACCCGACTGGCAGCAAGGACCCACCCTTTTACAGTCAAAACAACCAAACGACCGCCATTTTTACTTTCTTCAGCTTCGTTTCTCGCATTTCCCTACTGTGGAACTCCCTTAATTATACATGCTTCCCTAATAGCTACAATTTTCAAATACGTATTCGTATTTCTTTTGAGTAGCATTGTTGAATTATTTGGTTATTTATCGATTGTTGTCATGCCCTTAGCTGTCAGTGAAGTTTTGAACACATTTTCAGCGCTCTACGCCCTCGTCAGGTTGATGTCTGAAGTTCTCGAGTGATAGTTCGCCTTATTTATAACAAAATTGGTGTTAAAATTAAGTGTTAAAATTGGTGTTAGAAAATTGGATCATTTTTTAACATTTTTAACACCAATTATCCTATAAATACAGCGAGAACTTCAGTCATCAATGTGACGAGGACGTAAACGCCGAAAATTCGTTCACAACTTCACTGAGAGCTAAGGTCTCGACAACAATCGACAAATAACCTAATAATATCCAAATAAGTTTAATGCAACGTCAATTGCCATCTCTTATTGCCTTGACTCCCACCCTTCTCTTATCCGTTCCCTAACAGACCCTGTATCTGGTTTTTCTCTCTTTTCATTCTAATCTCACGCAACTCTCTTCATATCAGTATTCCCATCCTTCACTTACTCATTCTCTGACACCCCTTGTAACTTTCTCTTTCTATTCACTCTCCTCTTATGTAGCCTCCTGCGCACCAGTGGCAGTACTGCCTTGCTTGGGATGAAACGATAAAGAAGAAAGTATCGGCCATAATAAAACTATAAAGAAGAAAGTACCGGCCATAATTATTAGGCCACCCCAGTTTTTTAAAAGAAATAATGTATTTCATTTTTTTTTAAAATTTATTACCAAGTAGATAATTCTAAATGAAAATAGAATGGTTCTTTTGTTTTTATTACTTTGCAAAATTTTACAAGGCAAATAGCGACAATTTAGCCATCGCACCCTCTAGATTTGCTATATATGTCATATATACGCTACCGGCCATAACTATTAGGCAACCCCAGATTTTTAAAAGAAATGATGTATTTCATAATATTTTTTGTATTTATTGCCAAGTGGATAATTCTAAATGAAAATAGAATGGTTCTTTTGTTATTATTACTTCACAATTTTTTACAAGGCAAGGAAGCAAAGATGAACACGTCCGAATCACCCCAAATATTCTTTATTTTTTCATTGATGAAATTGAAATATAGGAATTATTAAATATTTATAAATTCATTTGATGCACATGTTATTGTGCAGTATTCACAAAAGAACCATTCTATTTCCATTTACAATTATTTACTTGGCAATAAATACTAAAAAATACTATGAAATACATCATTTTTTCAAACACTGGAATAGCCTAATAATTATGGCCGCTAGTGTATATAACTTTTCTTTATTCTTTCATTGATGAAACTGCAATATAGGAATTATTAAATATTTATAAATTCATTTGATGCACATGGTTTTGTGCAGTATTAACAAAAGAACCATTCCATTTTCATTTACAACTATTCACTTGGCAATAAATACTAAAAAAATACTATGAAATACATCATTTTTTCAAACACTGGAATAGCCTAATAATTATGGCCGGTAGTGTATATAACTTTTCTTTATTCTTTCATTGATGAAACTGCAATATAGGAATTATTAAATATTTATAAATTCATTTGATGCACATGGTTTTGTGCAGTATTAACAAAAGAGACATTCTATTTTCATTTACAATTAATCATTTGGCGATAAATACTAAAAAATTGTATAAAATACATCATTTTTTCAAACACTGGAATAGCCTAATAATTATGGCCGGTAGTATGTGTGTGTGTGTGAGTGTGAGTGTGTGTGTATATATATATATATATATATATATATATATATATAAAATCTACATGGTGCGATGGGTAAATTGTCGCTATTTGCCTTGTAAAATTTTGCAAAGTATCAATAACAAAAGAACCATTCTATTTTCATTTACAATTATTCACTTGGCAATAAATACTAAAAAATAGTATGAAATACATCATTTTTTCAAACACTGGAATAGCCTAATAATTATGGCCGGTAGTGTATATAACTTTTTGATTATCTATCTCGGTCTTTTGATCCTCTATCTGTCTATTTCTTTTTTTAACATGTGTCCGTTTCACTCTTTTCATTATCTATCTCTATTGTTTTTTTCATTTCTACTTAATCAGTCTGTTTTTGCTTGGTGTTCCCGCTTTACAAATTAATAAATCCTTACTTTTTTCCTCCCTTCCGTCCATCTTTTCTTTTAGAATATAAATCCTTATGCATATATGGGAATAACCTTAAACTTAGCAATATCAACGAAGCTGGAACTGATGGCCTACCCATGCATATCATTCCCAATTATCCATTCAATTTAGCTTAAACAATGCGTCGCACAAAGAAATGCGTATCGCGTGGAAAGAGTCAACCGAGTGCCGGGGTAAGGCGGAGCGAACGATGGCGTAGGGCTTATGGCATGCGTTGAAACCATTACATGTTTAAATAGACCAACTCCTGGGCCCTTGCAAATAACTCCTCTCAAATATTTTATCCAGCTTTACGGAACACTCGGGCTGTTGGACGTGGACGAATTGTCTGACTGGAAGAACTACATAGTCAGATTAACAGAATTTACGGCGCCCGTAAGACATGCAACGTAGCGGGTAGAGCGTTAGGGTTAGGGGAAAAGGCATGTTTACTGCCTTGAACAATGTGTGCGGCCGCGATTGCTGGATTGTTAAATATACATGAACATAAATTAGGATCACGCGGGGAAAATCCAAATTAATCCACACTCACACACACACGCGACATAGAAACACACACACACACACTCACAAACACACACACACACACACACACACACACATACACACACACACACACACACAAACATGACTATTTACGTTCTCACACCCTGATTGAGCACTCTGGAAGAATGGTAGACTTTGAAAAACAGTAGCTACTCTGGCATCTACGCATCGTTCATTCAGCAATGAATTAGAACACTCTCAGCTATTAGGCGTGTATAATGATAATATACACGCTAAAAAGTCTGCCTCTTTTTACCGAGCGCCCGTAGCTCAGAGATAGAATCGCCGACTGACGCCAATACGGTCGGGTTTCAATCTTGGTTAAAAAGCAATCGGTTGTCTAACCGTACTGATGAGCTGTGATACAACGAAACAGATCTGTCTGCCGATGACTATATATATTCAAGAGAATGTGGTGTTTTTCCCTGTTATAAATTGACAAATATCAGAACAACTGCAGGCAAAAATATGACAAAGTGAAAAAATATCAATTTATCGCATTTCGACTTCTGAAAGGACATCATCAGACAAAATATGTTTTTGATGGATTTAGGTACACTACCGGCCATAATTATTAGGCCAATCCAGTGTTTTAAAAAAGATGTATTTCATACTATTTTTTAGTATTTATTGCCAAGTGAATAATTAGTGTTGCTTTATCGGAGGTAACAATCCGTCATGATGGCAAAAGAGAAAATGTTTCTCTGCCATGTTTCTTCTATTTGCACTGTCCCTTCAGGACGTAAGCGATCATGGCTTTCCACATCTCCCTATCCCTAGTGGCTCTTAGCACGCTTTCTCCTGTTACTCCACGAAACTCCAGTTTCGTCATCAACCTGAGCAGGCCTTTCGAATATGTTTTCCGCTGCTTTCCCCTGTCTATTTTCCTCGCTATATGCCCTGTTAGTATCAGGTTCTCCAAGCCCTCGTTCCTCATTGCATGTCCCAGGAACTTTAGCTGTTCCTTTCTGATGCCTATCCACAGCATCCTTCTGTAGAACCACATTTCAATTGCTGCAGGATTTTCCTTCATCTTCGATGATATTGTCCAGCATTCACTGTCATGCTTAAATGTCGTTAATTTGTTTTGGTGGTGGTGGGAGAATTTACAGGCCGCTTCTTTTATGCGTCAACTCCCTTCAAGACATAGGCGATCATAGCCCTCCTCGTTATTCTATCCATTATAGTTCTTAATATATTTTGCCCTAGTCCCACCATCAAGAAAGTCATGTGTTGTCTTTGCTGGTCCCTCAGATTCTGGATGATTTTTTTCCTCATGACGTGTCCTAGAAGCTCCAACTGTCTCTTCTCGATGTTAAGTATCACTTTTCATTTTACTTCCATTTTCTTTAAACTGTTTTGACAGCTCACACGTTCGGTCCATTCTTCTGAGAACTACATCTCTGTTGCTTCGATTCTCTCCTTCATCTTTGAGGAGATTGTCCGTTATTCGCTGTCACACTGGAGGACAAATATGACGTTATTGCTCAGCACTTTTCTCCTTCATTCCAACAAACTTTTTCTGTCTCTTGATACTCTGCTTAATCTTTAGAATGCATCTTCTGTTAAAACTATTCCCAGGTATTTAAATATCTGTACCTGATTGATTTTAGTATCCTCGACATGGAATAAATATTTTGTGCTCCTCATTTTGCTGATGACCAAGTTTTTGTATTTTATGTTCAGTTCTTTCATGTGCTCTGTTGTTCAATGTATATCGGCTTCAGAACGAGAAATCGGGGAACCGAGTTCAAATTCCAGTTGAATTCGTTGCATTAATTTACGTTCAAATACCCTTGGGAAAGGTATTAATCTGTTTATTCCTTCCAGTTATGGGTTAAATAACAGGACAGTTTGGGTTCTATAGCTTTGGCTGGCAACCGGACTACCGCAGAAAGCAATGGTAACATACTGCGGGATAATCGTCTAAGCAGTCAGTCATGTTTCTTTCGTGTATCACTTATGGAACTTAACTTACTGACTTTTATCTCGCTGTACTTTGCTGTTTTCTGTAGAAGCTCTCGTAGTTTTTTTTCCTTTCCGTGTCTGTTATCAGTACTGTATCATCTGCAAATATTATTTATTAAGATTGTGGCCCATAATGACAAATCTTGGTAGATTATCTAGTTCTCTTAAAATTGCCTCGTTGTATGTATTGTACTAGCAGTATAGCGCGGCGTTGCTCGGGTGTAATGAAAGCTTTAAAACTAATCAATGGTTCTGGAGCTCAGACTCTTTGGACGTTGGCACGAAAGACTAAAAAGCAATAGTTGTTTCCAGTTAAAGCGAAACCGTAGTCTGAAAGAAAAATGAATGGATGTAAGTCAAATTTTGATTACCTGGTATCGATATAAAATATGTTTTTTCGTCGTAAACTGAATTTTGAAGGCTAAATAAGTCCTCTGAGTAAATGGTATCATGACTGAGAACTACAATTATACCTACTTAGATCCAAACCCGAAGCAAAAACTAAAATGAAAGGGCTGAAATAAAATACAGACATACAGGCAGATAAACACACACACACACACAAACATCTCGCCTTTTTATATATATATATGTTATCGATTTCCTACACTATTCTAAGAACTGCAACCTTGAAACTTCTGAGTATCGTTTCTTATGTATTTGTCTATGAGTGTATCAAATTTAATTACAATCGAACCACTTCTTCTATAACCCAATTTTTTCGATTATCGATTTTCGATATTTATCGGAAGTACCTCGACACAAAACCTAGGTAAGAACACTCGCAGACGCCTATAGTACAATTTTTTTTAAGAAAATCGGTTCAGCCGTTTCGAAGTCTAGAGGTAACGGACACACACACATACACACACATACACACACACACACACACACACAGACAAAGGTTCATCTATAAATCATTTTTGATTTAGATAAATCTGGAGAGAAGACAATCCTAGTGTTACATCCGATTTTTATTCCTGTATATGTACCGAACTCATTTTTGATTTACTGCTAGTATATGATTCTTGATTTTTCTAATATATATATATATATATATATATATATATATCTTTTATAATCATATCACCTCAAACAAGGCAGTTTACTGCCACTGTTATGCAGGGGTTACATAGGAGGAAAACTATGGGAAAGAATGACAGGTTATAGAGGGTGTCAAGAAGTGGGTAAAATAAGGATGAGAATACTGATGAGAGTGGAGTGGACGGAGAAAGAAGCATATGAGAGATAATGCAGGTTAATGAGATAGGAGATGATTATTGATTCTACATTTAAATTTTTGGTGATTGTAGCTGTCTGGGAAGCAAGTAAATGGAAGGGAATTCCACAGACGTTAAGTGCGAGAAAAAAGCTGCTGAAGTAGAATTTGCGTTTACATTAAAGTAAAGGATAGGACCTCGTTGCTAGTCTTGTGGCTCGAGTAGATTTATATATAGGGGTGAGCTAAGTTAATTGGAGCAAAAGCTGTGAAAGTATTTTAGAAGAGACACAAGGAAGCCACATTGCGCCATTTTCCGTATATGTCAAGATTTTCTGAAAGCTCTATCTTTTTAGCGTACCTTGTCGAAAGCCTTTGCTCAATTTGAAATGATTTGGAAGTCTTTTTCGAGAGCAGTGACACTGTGTTTTACATTATATAAAGTCATTTTATCTATATGTTGTATTTTAGTTTGATACCCATCCATTCTTCGGTTATAAATCCTGTAGTCGGATATTCTTTAAATGTGTCCAATATTAATTATTTCTATCAGGCTATTTTACGTACACGCTTTGGGCAATCATGTCTCTTTCGAGACATGACTGACTGGGCAGACGATTATAACTTAGTAGGTTGCCATTGCTTTCTGCAGTAAACTAGATGCCAGCCAAGGCTAGAGAACGCAATCTATCCTGTTATTTAGCCCATAAGTAGAGGGAAGAGACGGATTTTCAAGTGGTATTTGTGAGTAAGTGAATGCAAGGAATTCAACTGGGATTCGAACTCGGCACACCAATCTGTCGTTCCGAGTCGATATCCACTCCACCACAATGCACATTTTAGCCAGTATTGAAACCCAACCGAATTGTCATCAGTCAGCGATTCTATCCCTGAGCTATTGGCGCTAGGTGATTACTTTTTGCTTTTTCAAACTAATATTTGAACAACAACTTTACTTTTTATTTAGGGTCCTGGGTATGACGATGATCTGCATCCGACAGCAAGACATCTGATTACGAGTGTGTAAAGAGCATAGAACCACTTATCAATTGCTGTTGTTCCCAGAATAACCCTTGCCCGCGATGGTAGCCTCTCGATATCGATATCAGTACCTCGACACAAAACCTAGGTAAGAACACTCGCAGACGCCTATAGTACAATTTGTTTAGTCATTCCATTTGTTCAAGCAAAACATTTTGTGGGAAAAATTATTATTAGCAAAACATTTTGTGGGAAAAATTATTACTAGCAAAACATTGGCGGGGTGAAATAATTACTACTACATTTTTGAGGGAAATAATTACTAGCAATATATTTTGGGGGGAAATTATTATTAGCAAAATATTTAGGGGGGAAAATTATTACTAGCAATACATTTTGTGGGGAAAATTATTACTGGCAAAACATTTTAGGGGGAAAATTATTACTAGCAATACATTTTGCGGGGAAAATTATTACTAGCAATATATTTTGGGGGGAAAATTATTATTAGCAATATATTTTTGGGGGAAATATTATTACTAGCAAAACAATTTTGGGGAAAATTATTACTAGCCAAAACATTTTGGGGGAAATTATTACTAGCCATACATTTTTTTGTGGGGGGAGAATTTTTACTAGCAATACATTTTGGGGGGAAAATTATTATTAGCAATACATTTTTGCGGGAAAAATTATTATTAGCAATACATTTTTGAGGGGAAAATTATTACTAGCAATACATATTTGAGGGAAATATTATTACTAGCAATAAATCTTGGGGGAAAATTATTACTAGCCAAAACATTTGTGGGTGTAATTATTACTAGCCATACATTTTTGGAGGGAAATACATACCAACAAATCATCTCACTCTCAACAAAACCTACTTCACAAAAGTACTTCAGTGAAACATGATCTACTCTATTTATTCAAATCTAATATAAAACTCTTGTCGGCATTAAATAACCCATTGAGATGTTCATATGCCGTAAAGAAATCAAACCCAACCAAAACAAATTTTAATTTCCTGCTTATTTGACTGTCAATCTTTTAGAAATTGTCGAGACGAGAACCTTAAGATGAATAGCCTAAGCACCCGACGAGATATGGCAACACGATTCAAGTCACAGATAAATGGTAAATTTATAAGTATGCAAAATGAATTCTGTCGAGAAAAACATCCTGACCTGACACAGTGACCCAACCTACCTAGCTGTAGATAAAGTTATGGAATTGATTTAGTCATTCCATTTGAGATCTTTTGAGATAGTGAAGGCAAGGAGTCGCAGTCCGTTGCTTTCTAGAAGACCAGCGTCAACCATTCTGATGGCAGGTTGGAAAGTTTCTCTATGGCATTAAAATTCAGAAAAAATAGTGAAACGAAAAACTATTAAGAGTTATAAAGTTCAGGTAATTGTGGAGAGGCATGATCAGTAATATCATAAAGCGTTACGGCATATAAGGCATTTTTGTTATATTTTATTAGTTAACTAGCAGTGTAACCTGGTGTTGCTCGGGTGTAATGAAAGCTTTAAAACTAATCCATGGTCCTGGAGCTCAAACTCTTTGCACGTTAAAACGAAAGACTAAAAAGCAATAGTTGTTTCCAGTTATATTTCTGTCGTCAGATGTTTGGTACGCACATTACGATCTGACTGAATGAGATTTTCAGAAAGAATCCAAGAAATTCTTAACAGTGTATATTTTTCTATCGTACGGTTTCATTATTTAAAACACCGGAACCATCGATGTTTGTACAACAATCACCGAAACTTATTGATTGGCTAATCAGAAAAGGAAGAGAAAACTGTTGACGCTGGGCGATTGACAAAAACGATTTTTGAAAATCGTTCTGGCACAATAGCAACCATGGTAACGGATAAGACGCAAGAAAATTAAAGGAATTGTTTTCTTGGTTATAAATGTTTATCCTCCATTATCTATTCATTATATATATATATATATATATATATATATATATATATATATATAGTGTGTGTGTGTGTATATATATATATATAGTGCATATATATAGTGTATATATATATATATATATATAGTGTATATGTATAGTGTATATGTATATAGTGTATATATATATGTGTGTGTATATATATAGTGTATATATATATATATATATATGTGTATATATATATAGTGTGTATATATATATAGTGTATCGAGGCAGCAGATCATTTTCTAAACATATGCTGTTAAATATAAGTGCCAATGAATATCTATTATGCTTAATCATGAACCGTTCTAAACGTCGTATTTTGGCTTTAATTTCAGTTGAAGAAAAAGACAAAAATTCTCCGTCATTATTCTCCAATAATTATTTATTGATTTGCTTCTAAGCTTTCGGCTCACATGAGCCATCTTCAGAGAGGTTATTTAGACTGAAATATAATAACATCCACCATCACCGACGATTTTATTTTGTGTTGACATTGCAAATTTTGGAACTGCGTTTATTATTTTTGGTACCTATTGCCGTTGACAAGCGGAGTTTTATGCCAACACAAAATAAATTCGTTGGTGATGGAGGATGTTATTATATTTCAGTCTGAATCACCTCTCTGAAGATGTCTCATGTGAACCAAAAGCTTAGAAGCAAACCAATAAATAATTATTCAAATATTGGATAATTTTTGTCTTTTTTTTTCAACTGAAATTAAAGCCAAAATACGACGTTTAGAACGGCTCATGATTAAACATTATAGGCATTCATTGTCTCTTATATTTAACAGCATATTTTAGAAAAAAATATATATATATATATTCTTTATGTATTGCTCTATCTAAGTATTAGTCTGTCTGTATACCTATAAATTCTTTGTTGTAATGGAATGTCCCCCACTCTATATCGCCTTTGTTGACTGACTATATTAGTAGTCATATATAATGATCCCAGGAGATACCTGTGACTTTGGCAACGAGACTTGCGTAGGGGCTGAGCGATCAGTCCCGATCCATTACGCTTGTTCACCTATCTGCGACCGAGAGGGACCCAAGCGAGGGTCTGCCGAGGGGTAGAATCTTGTTTGGGTTTGAAAAACAAGAGCCCGATCCAGCCTTAATCAATTCATTATGTAGAAACATCTTGATTGAACAACGAAACCAAAGTTAACTTCCTCTTACTATGCTAATTCTTTAATTTTTCTAGACGTTGTTTTGGAGATCCGTTATTATGCATATTACCAACAGATATGAGGGAATTTCTTTATATATGGCATTTATCTCATTATTTATCTATCCTTACTAGAGTCAGATCTTTCCTATGTAACTGAGAAATATTGAACTTGTGCCAGACATTATGATGAGGGATTATTGGATGCTAAATACGAAAGAAAGTAAGCAGTCAAAAAAAAAAAACTAAGTACATTTGCAAGGGTGCCATGATTAAAGTTCTATTCCTAGACAAAGTTTTTAGTTTTATCCATTTTTATTTTTTGTTTATTACATTTTTTATTTTTATTTTTTTGTTCCCTCGTGTCAAGGAACTAGTTCAGATTTTCTGGACTCTTGCCACATGTACTTAACACCCAGAAGCCAATTACGGATTTTCCTTGGCCCAAAGCTTTTCTATTGACTCAGATGTAAAAGAAACCCAGTTCCCAGCTCTACACACGATTCTAAGTTGATGCATATTGGATGCCTAGGGGCTAAAATCAGACAGGTTTTTCCGTTTAAGCCAACTGACTGCTCTGCATATATTCCTTCCAAGGTAAACAGTCGGTTGTTCCTTCTAATCATTAATTAAAGCCAGTCAAACCTTTTTAAGATACATTTTTTCGTTTTCCTTTCCTTGGCCAATGTGAAAATCTTTCTAACAAGTCATCATCAATACACTCTAACAAATGTTCGCATATATTTTTTGTATTAAAATGTTCTTGTATTTTGGCCTGATTGGCGCGATAACAAGAATAGAAACAAATTTATTTACAAGTGCGTGGAAAAGAGCTTAGAATATTTGATACTCACACGAGAGAATGAAGTTAAGAGAATCAGAGACAAACAATGCAGTCTATCTAGTGAGCTTCAGTAAGTAGATGGCAAATATTTCACCCCGAGTAAGGCAGAACTTAGGGAGAGAATAAAAAAGGTACAGAGTGTGTCGAAAAAAAAAAAGACAAGAGATGGATTGAAATCAAGTAGATAGAAGACAGCAAATGATGTTGCATTTAAACTTTTCGAAATGGTAGCTATCCGAGAAGAAAGCAAATGAAAGTGAGTACCACAAACGGGAAGAAGGAAAAAAGAAACAATTAGAGTAGAAGATTCCGTTACATTTACTTATTTCTACTGTAAAATCTAGTATAACGGAGAAATGTATTTAGTTGGGGTCCCAGGAAAAAATGCACGTCAGAACAGTTGCCATGAAAATAGTTTTAGAAAGACCAGAGGTAAACTACATCAGGTCGGTGAGAATGTGACTGAAGGTGGGGGGCTAAGTCAGCATTGAATAAATTGTAGATCCTCTTTTAGAAATTGTCGAGACGAGAACCTTAAGATGAATAGCATAAGCACCCGACGAGATATGGCAACACTATTCAAGTCACGGATAAATGGTAAATTTATTAAGTATGCAAAATGAATTTTGTCGAGAAAAACATCCTGACCTGACACAGTGACCCAACCTACCTAGCTGTAGATAGAGTTATGGAATTGATTTAGTCATTCCATTTGAGATTTTTTGAGAGAGTGAAGGCAAGGAGTCGCAGTCCGTTGCTCTCTAGAAGACCAGCATCCTCCATTCTGAGTGTAGATTGGAAATTTTCTCTATGGCATTAAAATTTAGAGAAAATAGTGAAACGAAAAACTATTAAGAGTTATAAAGTTCAGGAAATTGTGGAGAGTCATGATCAGTAATATCATAAAGCGTTACGGCATATAAAGCGTTTTTGTTAATTTTTATTAGTTAACTAGCAGTGTAACCTGGCGTTGCTCGGGTGTAAGGAAAGCGTTAAAACTAATCCATGGGCCTGGAGCTCAGACTCTTTGGACGTTGGAACGAAAGACTAAAAAGCAATAGTTGTTTCCAGTTAAAGCGAAACCGTAGACTGAAAGAAAAATGAATGGATGTATTTCAAATTTTGATTTGCTGGTATCGATATCAAATATGTTTTTTTCGTCGTAAACTCAATTTTGAAAGCTAAATAAATCCTCTGAGTAAATGGTATCATGGCTGAGAATAAAAACTACAATTATACCTACTTAGAGCCAAACCCGAAGCAAAAACTAAAATAAAAGAGCTGAAAAAATACAGACATACAGACAAATAAACACACACACACAAACATCTTGCCTTATATATATATATATATGTATATATATATATATATATATATATATATTATCAATTTTCTGCACTATTGTAAGAACTGCAACCTTGAAACTTCTGAATATCGTTTTTTATATCTTTGTCTATCAGTGTATCCAATTTGATTAAAATCGAACGATTCCTTCTATAACCCGATTTTTTCGATTATCGATTTTCGATATTTATCGAGGCTACCTTGACACAAAGCTAAGCTAAGAACACTCGCAGACACTCATAGTACAACTATGTAAATTTTCAAAAAAATTGGTTCAGCCGTTTTTGAGTCTATAGGTAACGGACACGCACACACAAACACACACACACATACGCACAGACGGAAAAAGTTCCATTTATAAAGTTTGGAACTGTCAATTATTCTTGTTGTTGACACTTGTTCATTTATTCAGTTCTCTCTATCAGAAAAATAAATCGTAAAATACCAACTACAGGTCGGAGAAACTAAAATAAAACAAGGAAAGAAATTTAAGTACCTGGGAAATGTTCTGACAGCAGATGGGCAGTGTGAGAGTGAGATCCGAAGACACATTGGCATGGCAAATAACGCACTTCAAATGCTAACGAGAGTATGAGAGACAGGAAAATCTCATTGAAAACAAACAAAAGAAAAGGTACCGGACTGCTATGTGATATCTATCCTTCTGTAATCCAGGGAATGTTAGATGAGCCTTTCAAGGATAAATGAAAGGCTTGAGTAGGCAGAAATGTGGTTCTACGGAAGGATGATGATGAGAACGTGAACAACTATGAAATCTTGGAGTAGAGACAAAGGAGACGAAAACTCACACTTAACATTAGAAAATAGCTGAGGTTATCGGGACAGGCATTGAAGAAGGAGGGCCTAGAGAATTTAATACTCACAGGAAGGATAGAAAGAAAAAGAGACAGGCGAAAGCAGTGCGAGACATATTTGACAGGACTGAGCAAATAGATAACTAAGCAGGTGTTTGGGAGAGATATCAAGAGGAAAAATATTGAAAGCGACAAGACACAGGGCCAAGTGGAAGTCCATGACCACCTACGTCTTAAAGAGACATGGTATATAAAGATGTTCACTGATGTTTTATTTGTTCAATAGGAATTGACTTGCTTTTCACATTTTTTTGGTAATGCTAAATATAAACAAAGAAAAGAGTGATAGATTGATATGTGATGCCAGTTCTTCAATACGGCAGTGAATGCTGGACAATATCATCGAAAATGAGGACAAAACTGGAAGCAGCGGAAATGTGGTTCTACAGAAGGATGCTGAGGATATCGTGGACTGAGCATGCAAGCAACGATGAAGGTGTTGGAAAGAATGACAACAAAAAGGAAATTAATACTGAGCATCAGGAAGAGACAACTGAAGTTCCTGGGACACGCAATGAGGAAGGAGAGCTTGGAGAAACTGATACTGACTGGCCAGATAGAAGGAAAGAGAGACAGAGGAAGGCAGCGGATAACATATATGCAGGGCCTGATTGACGTGGAGAACCATGATCGCCTACGTCCTGAAGGGACAGGGCACATAGAAGAAGAAGAAGAAATATAACAGTGTTACGTAGGCGCATTGCGATAGCGAAAGTTGTTTTTCAGAAGCTAAGCAATGTAGTAGGAAAAAAGAAAAACCTCGTTAGAAACCATAACAAGAGTACTAAACTATGATACATTGTTGGTTCGCCTCTATGGAAGTTTATGTTCGATAAAATACATCACCTTCTACAGAAATTAGCAAAAGAAAGTGAAAAGAAAGGACTGAACATAAACCACAAGAAAACTGAATGTATGGTCATTAGCAAAAAGAGGAAACCAATGTGTCAACTGCAATTTTGAGAAGCTAAATTAAAACAAATAAAAAATTCCAATACATGAGAAGTATTTTGACAGAGGATAGAAAGTGCGATATGGAGATCTAAAGACGCATTGACATGGCCAAAGACGCATTTCAGAATATAACCACTGTACTGAAAGACAGGAAAATCTCATTAGAAATAAAGAAAAAAGTGCTGGATTGCTATGTAATATCTGTGATATCTGTCCTTCTGTATGGAAGTGAATGCTGGACAATTTCATCAAAGGTGAAATTGTATAACCTCTGTATAACCACATTTGTAGATTGAAATTGTATAACTTCTGTATAACCACATTTCTGCTTAAGGCAGTAGAAATGTGGTTATACAGAAGGATGATGAGGATACCATGGACGGAGCACGTGTGCAACGATGAAGTGTTAGAAAGAATGCAACCGAGATGAAAACTGATAATGAATATCAGGAAGAGACAAATGAGGTTCCTTGGGCACGTAATGAGGAAGGCAGGCCTGGAGAACTTGATACTCACAGGTCGGATAAATGGAAGGAGAGACAGGGGAAAGCAGCGCAAGACGTACATGTTGGGTCTGAGCAAATGGTTGACGTAGCGAAAAATTATTGAGAGCGATAAGAGACAGAGCCAATTGGAAGTCCATGGTCTCCTACGTCCTGAAGGGACAAGGCACATGAAGAAGAAGAAGAAGATCACTGCTAATAAGAACACTAACTAATGAAAAAGGAAACCTTTCTACGAATGTGAGTTTTTTATTACTTCTACAACTACTTGATTAGACGTTCAAGGAAAAAAAAGGAAATCTTTGATCTTGTTTTTTACTCTCTGTTTTTTGTTTTTGCTTTGTGTATACTTTACTCAGGAAGAGATAAATGGGGTTCTTAGTTAGCGCAATGAGGAAGGAAGGCCTGGAGAACTTAATACTAACAGGTCGTATAAATGAAAGAAGAGACAAAGGATAGCAGCGATAGATGTACTTGTTAGGACTGAGCAAGTGGTTGACGTAGCGGAGCTTAGAAGAGATACCAAGTGAAAAATTATTGAGAGCGATGAGAGACGGAGACAAGTGGAAGTTCATGAACGGCTACGTCCTAAAGGGACACGGCACATGAAGAAGAATATTCTCAAAGATAAAAGCGACGTGAAGCAACAGATACGTGGTTCTCTAGAAAGATTCCAGTAATACGATAGGACTGAAAGCAACCGAAATGTTTAAAGAGAATAGGAAAAGAAAATAAGTAATATTAAGGATATTGTTGTTTGAAGAAAGAAAGATTTTCTGATGAATAATTAAATTTTACAAGAATTTTTCATTTTTTTTACATTTTAATTATAATAATTTATAATAGTTTAAAATCGTGTAAAATTCTGAATTGGGGTTTTTATTGGATGTGATATAGTAATTAATTGGAAACAAAATTTACGAGTCCAGAATTTCAAAGATAAATAAACGTAGCTACGCTATCTATTTTTTAAATATTTTTTTTATATTTTGTATATTTTTACCTTATTTTAATGTATGGTAGACTGAAATTGCCATTATTATAAAAAGTTTAAGTAATTTGAGAATTTTGTCCCTTCACTTAGATTTATGAAAATTTTCATCTATGGTCATGCATAGCAGCTGACATCGCTTCATCATTCAACAATCCGTCAAACGTTTGATCGGATGAACACGACCAATCGTTAATAATTTGTTGTATATTACTTTTTATGCTATAAGTAAATAATATTACTTTAAAATTAGATTAATTTAACTTGCAAGTTTCTAATTTTACTAAAATAAAGTGTCAGAAATTATTTGAAATATTTTTAAAATCGATGAATTTTGTATGTTTACAAATTTCTTCAATTAAGTAAATGGCCGCTTTTAAGAAAATTTTAAGAAATCGAAATTAAATGTGATATTCCAATCTATATAATTTCTATCTGAAATACACCAGAATTTTTATTTAATGGAATTAATAAATTTAATCAGTAAGCTTTTAATCTATATATATATAAGGCAATCTGGTAGTCTGTGTGTGACTGTAATCTATGCACGCCTACATTTTTTAAGCAACGCCATTCAAACTTTCTAGTGACACATATCTACAGGGAAGCCAGTTTGACACATACTTTTTGAGTTTAAGTTCAGCAATTTTCCCTTTCGCACTTTTTGGCCAATGGAGCCGATTGTTCACATTTGCTCCGTAAAATACCTAAGATTTAGATGGTTGCTAGATTACGTCACAGAAATTAAATTACACGTGTCAAAGGTGACTAAAAAAAATGAGCCTTTATATTTAATTTTTATCCCGACGTTTTAAAAATTCATTTGGTCAACAAAAAATGTGAATATTTTTTCCCGTAATTTTGAAAAAAATGAAATATTTAAAAAAAAAGAAGTGTATTTTCAAACAAATCAAAATACGTTAAAAAAAGTGCCAATGGTTAATTTAATTATTTAAGTCTTTTTTTTTTAGATTTATACTTTTTTTTTTAGATTCATACTTCAGAAAATAAAATTTTAAAGAAATTAAGCTTTTTTCGCTAAATATTTCATGCACTAAATCAACTGTCTGTATTTCGTGTGGCATTAATGTAACTTTTACCTCTAAAATCAAATGTCTACATTTTAAAATATTCTTTGGAAATTTCTGAAATTCATTTAATCAACAAAAAGGTAAATACTTTTCCCCGTAATTTTGAAACAGAAACAAACGCAATGTTGTTTACAAAGTCACACAAAACATCAACTCACGTTTACGCAAAACAAAAGAAAATATAATTTTTAATGAAATTTTTTTAACAATTTTTAAACAACAATTTTTTATATGATTACTTTTTTATTTAACTGAGTTTAAAAGTGAAGCGGCCACTACAATCGCTCGGAAATCGCAATAAGCTAAGTTAATCATCTAATTAAAAAATGTTCTGAGCTACATGCGCAACGCCGGTCTATGATGCTAGTTCAATCTAAAAATAAAATCTTCAAGATTGTCTTTTCATTTTAAAAATTTCATTGAAACTTAGGTATCAAAAATTTATATCGAAATAGTGAACGTACCTAATAAAATCCCAGTACCCTAGGACGTTCAGTACAAGTTTAATTTGTTCTCAAACCGAGGTGGTATTGAAATTTATTTGTATTACAAAGCAATTTTCCATTGAAATTAACAAAAAAATAATTATTCCGTTCCAGCCCAACAAAACCACCAAAAATGCCTATTTTTAATTTTTTTCAGAAGAAACGAACAGCAAGAAAAAAAAAACATAATAAAACTCGCTATTTTTTTAGAAATTGATGACTTTAGCTAGCAACGCTCTCGATTGCCTCCCTTTTTTCTTTTTCTTTTTGAAATCTTACAATTTGTTTTGCTCATGTTAAGTCTCGAATAAACACTATATAAAATACCCTATCTTCTATCAATAATGTTGGATGTATTAAAACCATTAAACTTTAAGCAAAAAAAAAATTTAAGTTGATATTAAAACATGCTGCAAAACATTGTTGATTTATTTATGATGGAAGAATTTATTGTGACAATATATATTTAGATACATAGTATTGTAATTTTGTTATTACAATGATTTATAAAAATATAATATCACTACACAAACATTTTCATGTTTCAAAACAATAATGTTCTTCTTCAGGTTTTATGTTAAAATAAATGGTGAAAATGATTTATTTTTAAAAATTTAATGAGTGGTACTTGGAGAAAATGATTTAGGTGTGTCAATATTGTTTAATCAAAAATGAGAATTATGTAA
Source organism: Ascarosepion bandense (assembly GCA_037127315.1). Lineage (NCBI taxonomy): Eukaryota > Metazoa > Mollusca > Cephalopoda > Sepiida > Sepiidae > Ascarosepion > Ascarosepion bandense. The sequence goes on along the minus strand of JBBBDQ010000748.1, from coordinate 3,720,323 downwards.
CCATAGAGTTTTAACACTTGGGTTATGGGAAGGAGCAGCAGGGATTGGTTTATAGACATGTCACTTTTTAATTTTGTCTGGATGAGATAAATAGAGGAAGCTTAGATTTTTTAAATGGTTAAACAACAGGAGGTTGGATTTTAGTTTTTTTATTAAAAAGTAGACGTTTTCTTTTACTACTATCTCAGAGTAAAGGGGCTGGAATGTTTACGTCAGACTTAGGATTAAATAATTAAGGTATACTTAGTTATATTGTATTAAGAACAACAATTAAGTATTGTGTGGGTTATTCATTTTAGTAAAATAATTTTTATTTTTTGAAATTATGTTAGAGTATGAATTATAAATGAAACATTGTAATTAATTAAATGCTAAATAAAATTATTTTGTCTGAGTAAGATAGAAACGAAGAAAAGAGTGCTAGACTGCTACGTGATGTCAGTTCTTCAATACGGCTGTGAATGCTGGACAATATAATCGAAAATGAGGACAAAATTGGAAGCGGCCGAAATGTGGTTCTACAGAAGGATGCTACGGATATCGTGGACTGAGCATACAAGCAACGACGAAGTGTTAGAAAGAATGGCAACAAAAAGGAAATTGATGCTGAGCATCAGGAAGAGACAACTGAAGTTCCTGGGACATGCAATGAGGAAGGAGAGCCTGGAGAACCTGATACTGACTGGTCAGATAGAAGGAAGGAGAGACAGAGGAAGGCAGCGGATAACATATTTGCAGGATCTGATCAGGTGGATGACGGAACGGGGTTTGCCAGGAGCAACAAGAGCAAACATACTACGAGCCACAAGGGATAGTGAGACGTGGAGATCCATGATCGCCTACGTCCTGAAGGGACAAGGCACAAAGAAGAAGAAGAAGAAGAAGGTACATAGTGGGACCACACTATACTTAAAAAAGTAAACAATTTTTCACAGCAGATACATAGTATATATTTTTTAATTTTCTAGTTGAATTGTTCTCCTATATTGAATATAATTCATTAAGTTACAATGATATTTGTATTTCATATGAATAATACCCTAAGGATATTTAGATGTAGTACTGAGGGTGCCCCTTGTCATAGATTCATGTGAGGGTACCACTAGAACCTTTATCCGGACTTACTTTAAAGTTGTTTATTTAACAGTATTCAGTAAATATATTCAAAAATAAACAGAAAAGTTGTTATCAACGCGTATTTCAAATCACGATTTTAGAGCTATCCTCTCTAAGGCACGCCTTCCCTTGGGAAATGTTCAATTTTATATTCGCACGCAACAGTGAGGCTCCAATTTTAATTGTGAGCGTGTATACCTATTGTAAAGATCTTTTTTTTTTTATAAGCGACGCACGAACATCTGTAAATACACTTCTTTACTGTAAGTTTTTTTTTTTTGCCTGATGGAAATTTTGTCTCATGGATTTTATTTTTGGTACTAAGTAATATAATTCCTTAAACAGTAATATTACTTACGTATAAAGTTCTGTAGAATTTTTATCTATTCACCAAGCAAATGATATTTTATCTTATTTTAACCAAAAGAGTGACTCAACGCGCCGTTTTGGTGTCACGTTCTTTTAAGATATGAAGGAGCGCGCTTAAATTGAATCGACTGTGAAATCTGCTGCTAAGAAATCTATTTTACTCTGCCTTGACAGGCAATTTTTGTCTTCAGAATCCATTTTGCTCCTTAATAAAACACAGTTGTTTACTGGGCCAAGAAATGACTTGCAAATGTGGATACCTACAAAACGGAACTATTCTCTATTAATCACCATTTTTATCTTTCTTCATCAGGACTGATGCTAACCTCCAGAAGAGGACTTATTACGAATTTTTCGTTTTCATTTTTCCATTGGCAATTGAGGTGATCGTGTTGAATCAATAGCTAGGTTTGTTCACTACAAGAAAATTTTTCTCGCCAGAATCCATCTTTTACATAAATCTGTCGTTTTATTGTACAATGAATATTGCCGCCATATCAGCTCTGGTGCTCCAGCTATATATTGCTAGATTCTCGACTAATCCAAAGATTATAGTTTTATCAATACTGACATCCGCCACCATGACGTAGTTTCTCGCTGAATTTTCTAAGTATAGTCCAGAACTTTTGTTGCAATGAGATCTTTTCTTTGGTATCTTAAATGCATGATATCAGGTGCATTACTAGATTGGCAGCTTTTACTGTATAAATAGCTAGGTGTAAGCGCAAGTTCTATTTTAATGGCTGCTTCTTTCCTTGCCACCAAACAACCATAAAAATCTAACTGAATTTTGAATCAACATATCTATCTATCTATCTATCTATCTATCTATCTATCTATCTATCTATCTATCTATCTATGTCAGCCTCTTCATTATCTATCTATCTATCTATCTATCTATCTATCTATCTATCTATCTATCTGAGTTTGAGTTTTTTTAACGGCATAGCACCATCAGTGGGTTATTTAATGCCCCAAAATGTAGGGTTTTAAAGTATTTTTCTAAATGTTCGGTTATAGTGAGAAAGTTGATATGGTCAGATCTAGATGAAAGATTTTTATTTTATTTTAGAAAACTGAAGATGTCTTCTAGTTTTGTATGCAAAACTATATTGATGGTAATAATTTTTCCTTCAAAAGCGGATTATGGCTATAATTCTTTTCCTTTAAAAATGTGTTATGGTGATAATTTTTTCTCTCAAATATGTATATATTTCTATAAAAGTCTATTTTCATACTTTCATAGTGTTTTGACTCCAGTTTTAGGTGGGGTAACTATTTTCCCATAGCTGGGACCCTAAAATTTGCTATCACTCCGTGTGAGGGTGAACCTGGAAATACAGCGAAACAGTGATACAGTGGAAAAGATCTGTCTGCGGAAGGCTATATATAAATTTGAAGTGAAAGAACACTTACATTAAAAATCTACTTTTTATGCATTTACTTTTATAAAGAGTGTTCAATAAAGAGTAGAGCTTAATATTGTAATTTTGTTATTACAATGGTGTACAAAAGCATTATATCACTACAAAGATATTTTCAGGTTTCAGAACAATATTGTTCTTTTTCTGGTTATATTTTTAGAATATGTAAGATGAATATGTAAGATGAATTCATAGTTATTCAAAAATTTAAGGAGGGTGGTTGGAAGAAGTTAAACTATGGTTGTGTGGGTGTCTGTATTTTTTAATCAAAAGTGAGAATTAGTTTGAATTATGGAATTGAAAATTTAGGTAGGTCGTGTGGAGAACAAATTATCTTAATATGAAAACGCTTTGTTTTCTTTTTTTTTTTGGTTTGGGTAAGATACATAGAAAGGACTACAAATAAACGGCAAGAAAACCGAATGCCCGAATGCATGGTCATCAGTAAAAAGTGCAGCCCAATATGTCAAATACAGGTCGTGGATACTAGAATCAAGCAGGTACAAAAATTTGAATACCTGGAAAATGTTATAACAGAGGACGAAAAGTGAGACAGAGATCCGAAGGAAAATTGGCAGGACGAAAGAAGCATTCCAGGAGTTGAGTAAAGTATTAGGAAACAGGACCATTTCGCTAGAAACAAAGAAGAGAGTACTGGATTGCTATGCGTTGTCAGTTCTTCAATATGGCAGTAAATGCTGGACAATATCATCAAAGATGAAGAAAAACTAAAGAAGGATGCTGCGAATATGACGGATCGAGCATGTGAGCAATGATGAGGATTTGGAAATGAAGGAAACAAAAAGGAAATTAATACTAAGCATCAGGTCAAGACAGCTGAAGTTCCTGGGACATGCAATGAGGAAGGAGGGCTTGGAGAACCTGATGCTAACATGCCAGATAGAGGAAAAAGAGACAGGGGAAAGTAACGGATAACATATTTGAAGGACTTGATCAGGTGGATGACGGAACGAGAGTTGCATGGTGCAACAGGAGAAAGTGTGCTAAGAGCCACCAGGGTCAGAGAAATGTGGAAAGCCATGATCACCTACGTCCTGAAAGGAGAGGGCACATAAAAGAATAAGAATAAGAGACAATGAATATATATTATGATTAATAATGAGCCGTTCTAAATTTCGTATTTTGGCTTTAATTTCAGGTGAAAAACATTCACCATCAAAGATGATTTATCTTGTGGTGACATAAAACTTTGCTAAGCAACGATAACAGTTAACAGATAGCAAACGCAGAAAGCCATGGTCGCCTACGTCCTGAAGAACAAGGAGAATTTACATACTAAGGATATACATTTTTCAAATACAAATATAAAATAAGTAGACAACAGTTTTTAACATCAGGTTCTATTTTCTAAAATTTAATATTATACTATTGACCTGTTAAAAGGGGGTGGATTTTTAAGCCAAAATTAGAATTATTATGGTATACTAAGGTATATCGGAGTTATGAAAACCAAATAAGTATCAAATGAATATTGAGTCGGGCATTATTTCTAAAAAAAACAATATTAGATCATAAATTATAAATGAACATTATAATTAATTAAATTTTAAAGAGAAACATTTACGTGGTTCACATAATACTATCGATTCATTTCTCTGGTTTATTATAGTAGTACTTTATTTTTAGGGAACCTTATAATCTGCAGCTTATTATTCAGGCTTAGAGGGCAAATGTTATAGAATGATTTACAAATTCTTTTTTTTCCCAGAATTTTCAGTTTTACGTATTTATTAATTAACAGTTTCAGCTTCATAGTAAACCAGGTTTTGGCATTTTATGTTCTTCAGAAATACACTTTTGTACGGAGCCAATCATTTTTGGTTAAATATTCGCCGGCATTATCTGCGAACGTGAATTTGTTGCATTGATTTACTTAGAATGAAATCATTAATAAATACATACATACATCATGATTGCTCCGCTTTACCAGACAAGTGCCATCCCCTCATTCCATTCCTCCGTCTGCTCATTTTGGTCGTGCGATCTAAAATGGTTCTTAAGATCTGGCCACAGGACTTTCGCACAGATGGATGCTGATGTTTGAAGGAATATCTGTATAATATTTTTAAAGTAACAAAACTTTGTACCATAGCAAAGAGACTTTCACTTTATCAACTGTCGGATTCCAGCAACAAGCAAGGGTAGATAACTGGCAACGTATCAACTGCGGTTTTTGATCATACTTTACCTTCTCCTAGGTGAAATTCCAACTAAGGCTAACGAGTTTCGCCTACCCGGATCAGACTGGTCATGAGGCGCCAGTAACTCGCCTTTCACCTATTCTCCTGTTAATCTGAAACATTTCCACCCGAAGAAGGCCAGGAGCTGGATTTGGTTGTATGAGACTATTTGAGACGCTGCGAGTGGGGCATTTTATAGACTACAGAGGGTTCACAACTGAAGTCGTCCTGGCAGTAACAACCTTGGAAACCCACACAGGCGATGGAAATCCTGAAAAAGTTTAACTATGTCAGGCATGCAATCCGTCACTTTCTTCGTCCTTTCCCCATCACCCCATCTATCTTATTCTTTTCCTTTCTCAATAACTTCACAACTGTCTTCACACCAGTATTTCCACGATACCCCCTGCAACCGCTTTGCCTTTCGTTTTGGCCTTCTCCTGCTTAAACTTTCACTCTCCTCTTCTGTAGCTCCCAATGTCGGTACCGACTTGCCTAGTAGAAAACGATTAAAAAGAACATTTTGCACTTAAGCCAAACCACTCTCTTGGTATCAATTATCGGATTCAGTAACAAGCAATACTAGCGACATATCAAATGCAGATTTTTTATCAGAGTTTACCTTCTCCTAGGTGAAATACCAGCTAAGGCTAACGAGTTTCACCTACCCGGAGACAGACTGGTTTTGTGGTAGCAGTACCTCGCCTTTCACCCCTTCTCCTGTTAGTTTGAAAACTTTTCGCCACGAGAAGGTTAGGAGCTGGATTTGGTTGTCCGAGGCTATTTTCAGACGCTGCGAGTGGGGCATTTTATAAACTACAGAGTGCTCAAAACTGAAATCGTTCCGGCAATAAAAAACTTTGAAACATGTACATACATACATAATAACATACATACATACATACATACATACATACATACATACATACACTAATACGAGCCTAATTAATAAAGAACATAAGCCTGTAAGGAGAAAGTATTTTGAAAATATAATAATAGCGTCACTATCAACTATAAACACTCGCTTAAAACATTACATCTTTCTACAGATCTATTCTTCATGACTCTAACTTATATCTACCAATGCATAAAATAAATGAAACAATTCTAATTCCAAATAATATTATATTCTCTTCGCTTAAACTTCGCTTAAACTTTCACTCTTTACTTATGTAGCTCCCTGCGCACCAGTGTCGGTACCGCCTTGCCTAGGGAGAAACGATTAAAAAGAAAACTTTCCACATAAACAAAGCCAATCTCTTGGTATCAAATGTCAGGTTCAGTAACAAGCAAAGCAAGATAACTAGCGATATATCAACTGCAAATTTTTTTTTTATCAAAGTTTACCTTCTCCTAGGTGAAATAACAACAAAGGCTATCGAGTTGCACATGCCCGAATGGTCATGAGGCGCCCGTAACTTGCCTTTCATTCCTTCTGCTAGTTTGAAACATTTCCGCCACAAGAAGACCGAGAACAGGATTTGGTCCACAGAGGCTGTTTGAGACGCTGACAATGAGACCTTTTATGAATTACAGAGTGCTTACAAAGGAAGTCAACCCGGCAATAACAACCTCAGAAACACATCCATACATACATGCATGCATACACTAATATTCTTCTTCTATGTGCCTTGTCCTTTCAGGACTTAGGCTATCATGGCTTCCCACGTGTCCCTATCTCTGGTTACACCACGCAATTCCAGTTCTGTCATCCACCTTCTCAGGCCCTTCAAATATATTATCCGCTACTTTTCCCTGTTTCTTTTTCCGTCTATCTGGCCTGTTAGTATCAGGTTCTCCAAGCCCTCCTTCCTCATTGTATGTTCCAGGAACTTTAGCTGTCTCTTCCTGATATTCAGTATTAATTTTAATTTTCGTATCCATCATTTCCAAAAACTCATCTTTTCTCACATGCTCGATCCATGAAATCCGCAAGATCTTTCTGTAGAACCACATTTCAGTTGCTTCAAGTTTTTCCGACATCTTTGTTGAGATTGTCCAACATTCACTGCCATATTGGGGAACTGACATCTTATAGCAATCCAGTACTCTTTTCTTTGTTTCTAACAAAATTTTCCTTTCTCTTAATAACCTACTCAACATCTGGAATGAGTCCTTCGCCATACCAATTCGCCTTTGGATCTCTGTGTTGCACTTTCCGTCCTCTGTTAGAACACTTTGCAAGTATTTAAACTACTGTACCTGCTTGATTTCAGTATACCCCACCTGTATGTGGCATTTTGGGCTGCTCTTTTTGCTGATGACCATGCATTCTGTTTTCCTGCAGTTTATTTGTAGTCCTTTCTTGTCACTGTCTTCAGCTACCTTCTGTAGAAGGTCTTATAGTTTCTTTTCCGTGTCTAATACCATCCTAATTTAAAAGGAACATAAACCTTTAAGGAGAAAGTATTTTGAAAAAATAATAATAGCTTTATTATCAACTATAAACACTCATAAAACGTTGCATCTTTCTACACATCTATTCTTCATGGTTCTAATTTTTATCTACCAATGCATAAAATAAATGAAATAATTTTATTCGAAATATGATAATACATATTATAATAATATTCTAAATAAAGTATAAAATAAATAGTATTTTAATAAAAGTAATACTAATTCCATATTCAATGGAAAATTACAACCACAAAAATTATCACAGTCAAACAGTTTTAATGACACAATAGAAATGACAACAGCATTTCTAAATTACAAAATCCACGCAACATGCCTCTACATTTTCAGCAATTTAATTAGCGACGTCTATAAACATTTTTCCTCCACACATACATGCTTATATTTACTATCATTAACGTCCAATATACATTTAGGCAGCCATACCTTTCTACATAAACACACATTTTCACCATCACAAACCTAACATCCAAAGAATCATCACATATATTTTAAAGTTTCCCTTTGTTTTCATGCACGCAACATGTGTATTAATACGCATACAAATTTACACTTTTATTAACCAACCTTACTGACCGACATACACCTAAACAGACGAGCATTTCTATACAGACATACAAATATACTATTATACATTTTACCATCCGAAATATTCCACGAAGTTTCACTTAAAACTAATTATCTATTGCTATAATAATTGTAACACATATCTGACCAATAAGAATTGGCACCAAATCACAATATACCAGTCTCTTTGTTGCTTTTTAGTTATTCCCTCATACGCTGAAGAGTGCTTGTGGTGCAGTGGATATCAGCTCGGAACGAGAAAACGGGGAGCCGAGTTCGAATTCTAGTTGAATTGCTTGCATTCACTTACGCGCAAATACCCTTAGGAAAGGTATTAATCCATCTCTTCCCTCCAGTTATGGGTTAAATAACAGCGCAGATTGAGTTCTATTGCAACCAGTTCACCGAAGAAAGCAATGGCAACCTACTGCAGGGTAATTTTATGCCCAGTCAAGCGTGTTTCACGTATGGCACTTAACTGACTGACTCTAAAGAGTCTTCAGAAACATGTTCAGATGCGTTTTACTATTTTATACTTTTAATTTACTCTTATACATACATACACATTTATATGTATATGTATGTATGTATGTGTGTAAGAGTGTCTGTGTGTGTGTATGCGTGTTCGTGTTTGTCTGTTTTTGTATATATATATATATATATATATGAATTGGAATATAATATGGGTTAATATAGGAAAAAATTATAAAAGAAACAAATATGAAACGTGTATGAATTTATTATAAATAAAAAGAAACGTGTTAGATTTAGAAACAATTCCTAACTGTTCTTTATTCTATCATATATATATATATATATATATATATATATATATATATATATTTGTGTGTGTTGTATGGGAAGAAAAATAAGCGGCGAACTGATTTAGCGATAAGCGGTCGAATAAACTGATATACGGTGAGCGAATATTGTCTCTGGAGAGATATTTTCGTGTCGTTCAGTTAATTGATTTCAGAGATATTCTGGTCACCACATCTTTAATAATACTCGCGAAAAGTCTATGACGTAGAGCAGTCCTGTAATAGATAATAATATCATATTCCTATGAACATATTATCATATCATATTAATATATTCATAATTTGTATTCATTTCTGAAATGAGTAATTTTCAATATCTTAGTATTATTTTGAACTTTTCCTCTTTGTTGATATAGATGTTGTTACAGACGCAATATTAATTACTAGCGGTATAGCCCGGCGTTGCTCGGGTATAGTGAAAGCTTTAAAACTAATCCATGGGCCTGGAGCTCAGACTCTTTGAACGTTGGCACGAAGGACTAAAAAGCAATAGTTGTTTCCAGTGAAAGCGAAACCGTAGACTGAAAGAAAAATGATTGGATGCAAGTCAAATTTTGATTTCTTTGTACCGATATCAAATATGTTTTTTCGTCGTAAACTGAATGTTGAAGGCTAAATGAGTCCTCCGAATAAATCGTATCATGGCTGAGACTTGGAACTACAATTATGCCTACTTAGAGCCAAACCCGAAGCTAAAACTAAAATAAAAGGGCTGAAAATAAATACAAACGTACAAACAGATAAACAGACACACACACAAACATCTTTCCTTTTTATATATATTAACGATTTTCTGCACTATTGCAAGAACTGCAAGCTTGAAACTTCTGAATATCGTTTCTTATGTCTTTGTCTATGTATGTCCCAAATTTGATTAAAATCGGACCACCCATTCTATAACCCGATCTTTTCGATTTTCAATTTTCGATACAAAACCTAGCTAAGAACACTCGCAGACACAGTACGACTGTGTAAATTTTCAAGAAAATTGCTTCAGCCGTTTTGGAGTCTATATGTAACGGACACACACACACACACACACACACACACACACACACACACACACACACACACACACACATACACACAGACAAAGTTCCATTTATAAATAAGTTAGATACTAAGTTATTGAAAATTACTCATCTCAGAAATTAATACAAATTATGACAAGTGGCACGGCACGAACCCACTGACAACCTGTTGTCAAAACCCTGAATATAAAAGTCTCTAAAATACACCACCTTCGGGACGGTGACGTAGTGAATATATCAGTCGGTTACTACATGTGTTAGTGATGTGGACCGATAATGTGACCACGAAATGATACCTCGAACAACGGTGGTAGGTTTAACAACATATATTAAGTCAAAAATAGATACAAGAGAACAGAGTAAATATAAGCTTGGCTTACTAGTGACTGACAAGCAGACAGACTGTGCTGGAGTGAACTGAAGTCACGAGAGTTATTAACTCTCAGTTAATATTCAGGTAGAAACAGTCCATAATTAAGTGGGTAACGCCTCACAACAGTTAGTATCATCTAGTGAACATGAGTTCAGTCCTTGGATGTGGGAGTGAGGCACGAAATCCTACAAGAAAGAACAATAACAGATTTTACAGGATATATTACAATAATCAACAAGACGATCCATATCTGCCAATCAATGGACAACTACTGATACCAGAGTGTACTTGGTCGAAACGTTATGTCTATAATAACATCTATATCAACCAAAATGAGAACAACAGTTTGCCATAATTCTAAGATATTAATATATTCATATCAACAATATTAACATCATGGTAATTTGCTTCCTGAGAGATTCTGGTCACCACATCTTTAATAAAACTCTAGAAAAACTCTATGATGTAGATCAGTCCAGTAACTAAAATATTAACATATTCATATGAACATATTAACTTATTTATATTAATATATACATATTAACAATATCAATATATTGCTAAATGCTTTCAGAGATATTCTGGTCATAACATTTTCCATAATATTCTCGAAAAAGTTTATGACGTAGATCAGTTAAGCAACAGATCATATATGAATGGTTTTAGCATTTAAAAAAAGCTCGAAAAATATAACATTTAATATGAATAAAAAAATAGTCAAATGGAGATGTCACTAAGAAAACAAGACGCATGTAAAATTAATACGACTAGTCGGAAAATTGTGTCACAAAGCCTCGAGGTGAATTCTGAATATGTTTGCAATGGTCAAGCAGCAAGTGGTAGCTGGACGTGGTTGGGTAAGCCCTGTCCCTTTTTCTCCCCACCTCACAACTCTGGTAGTGAAAGGCGCCAAACGGAGGCTTGATGAGTCACCTGTAGGATAACCTGAAGGTTTCAATGGAAAAACATTTTGTGTTGTCCGTCAGGAAATTAGGAATGTGTTCAAGAATGTGTTCAAGAGTGGCATTTTAGAATGCTGAGTAGTAGCAGATGGTGAGAAGTAGGGTGGGATTAGATTTTAACAAGCGGGTCAGTTTTAGTTGCACTCTAATATGTGATGATGCTATATTTGGGAATGAAAAGTGGTTCACTTACATGGGCGTCGAATATTTTCATTTTGGATCATCCATAATAATAATAAGTAAACTTCGTCCACTTGAATATTGGACTAACATTTATATATACATATATGTCTGCTGATGACTATTTACCCTCTCACACATTGATTGACCACTCTGTAGAATGGTAGACTTTGAAGAAACAGTAGCTACACTAGCATCTATGCATAGTTCATTCAGTAATGAATTAGAACACTCTCACTACTGGCTTATGAATACATGATATATCACAAGCTAAAAGTCTGCCTCCTTCTACCGAGCGCCAATATCTCAGAGGTAGAATCGCCGACTGACGCCAATTCGGTTTCAGTCCAGGGTAAATAGCAATCGGATGTCTAACCGTACTGATGAGCTGTGATACAGCAAAACAGATCTGTCTGCGGATGACAATATATATATGTGTGTGTGTGTGTGTGTGTGTGTGTATGTATGTGTGTGTGTGTTGTGTGTGTATGTGTGTGTAAATATATATATATATATATATATATAAATTTGTACATATATGTGTGTGTGTGTGTTGTGTGTGTATGTGTGTGTATATATATATATATATAAATATATGTAAATTTGTACATATATATATATGTGTGTGTGTGTGTGTATGTGTGTGTGTGTGTGTGTGTGTGTAATTTGTGACCTGATGAGACGGGTACTATACGTTGAAATAAATGAGTTTATAAACACTTTAGCTAATGTGTTGAGTTTTTCTTCATTTATATATTTTTTTCAACCTTTCTATAAGTCAGTCGGTTAATTGCCATACATGATACATGCTTGGGTGATCATGTCTCGAATGAGACACGACTGACTGAGCACAAGATTATCCCACAGTAGTTTGGCATTGCTTTCTGCGTAGAGTGGTTACTAGCCAGTTATAGAACCCAATATGTCCTGTTATTTTACCCATAACTAGATGGAAGGGACGGATTAATAGCTTTCCCAAGGGTATTTGCGCGTAAGTGAATGCAAGGAATTCAACTGGAATTCGAACTCGGTTCTCCGATTTCTCGTTCTGGGCCGATGTCCACTGCACCAGAACAGTATAATAGAGGAACTATATATCAAACAATTTTCTCTTACCATCCATTTTACATTATTTAATAGTGAATATTGAGTTTTGAAAGTTTTTTTTTATATACATAGACACAAACGTAATCCCAAGCCACGGGCGTAACGTAATAGCTTTAAAAACACTTCCTTTTTCAAAAACACAAAGATTACATTAAAGCCAAAACATGAGGAAAAAATAAATCCACCAAGAAATAACATCCTTGAAAATGGCCAGTGACATGGTTGAATGCGCTTAGAAAGTTAAAATTATGGAACATTTTTACATTCTTCAGAAAAAAAACATGTTAGAATCATAGAAAGATTAAATTAAAAATAATTTAAATCTTCCTTATCAATTGTTTTTTTTAAATTTTTTTTTATTCCTCATATGTCTTGTAATATTAAACTTAATACATTTAAAGCAATGTTCAAGTTTTGTAAAGTAAAAAATCTGTGTCAGTATATATATATATATATATATATATATATATATTTACTTTAGAAAAACTTTAGATATTCTACAGTTTCATGTGTAATACCTATTTCGCAGCTCCAAAAAGAAAATGCTGTTCGTCAGACCCAAATGATACAACAGTTAAGATAGGCACTATATATAAATGATTTTGAAATGCTTTGTGAGCGTCTTTGTGGTTGCCAACACTATTTGTTTATAGATACGTAAATTTAGAATAAATTTCATTTCGTATTTTTGCTTGATAAAGTCCATCACAGGACAAAACGTGTAGGCGATTTAAAATACAGTTTTTGTCTTGTCTTTATTTTATTTAACCATATATATATATATATATATATATATATATATATATATAGTGGCAAAAATTTACAAATATTCATATGAGGAAGGTGTACATATGTATAGTATCATTATTCAGGTGTTAATAAAACTGTGGTTAATGTATGAACAGAACTGTCTTATATATATATATATATATATATATATTAAATAAATATACATATTATCATACGTCTATGGTCTATGACACGATTAGGAGTTTCATGCTTTATACAATCATCAGGTGTATATTTCAAACTGACGCTTTAATAGATTTGAATTTCAGTTGACTCGATGTTCATGGGAATAAAATTTTATAAATTTTTGTTTCTGCTTTTTTAATAACATGATTAAACATTTAAATATTCTACGGTTACACGTGGATAAAAATTTCAAATTTTAATTTGAAATTAAAATTAGAATTAAATGAACTAAAGTGCAGGGAGAAGATATCAAAGGGGCGTAAATCTTGAATGTTAAAAATTTGAATATTGAAATATTATATGTACATTATGAAAATGTGGTGAAAAATTACGTTTCTCTTCTTCATTTTTGGCCATTTTTTGGCAATTTCTTCCTTCAAACGCACCAATAATAGTATATAACATTCTTTATTGATGATTCTTTCTTTCTCAAGGTAATCGATGAACAAAATACCTTGAGCATCCCAAAAAACTACCTGCTGATGTTTGCGTCTTTGGTCAGTTTGAACGGCTTTCACATACTGCAGTCTACTCAGCTGACTACCAGTTAAACTCCGGAATGAAGTGGAGGATACATGTTTCATCCATAGTCAAATATTTATGCAAAAACTCTTTGTTGGTGCGTAGAAAAAGTTGCAAACAACTCTCTAAATCGTCGACGCGTTGTTGCTTTTGATCGACTGTTAGCAAACGCGGCACCCACTTTGAACATAATTTTCTCATTGACAAATGTTCATGAAAATTGTGAATGCACTTCCTTCTGATATGTTCGACTCCTTTGCTGTATCATGCAACTTTAATTTACGATTGGTTAAACAACCTTGTAGTTTTTTTGTTGTTTTCTGGGACAACTGCCGATTTTTGGCGACCTGAGCGTTTAGCATCATTTGCGTTTGTACGACCACGTTTAAAGTCAGCATACCACCTCTAAACCTTAGTTTTCTACGGAGCAAACTCCGAATAAATCTTTATCAAACCATTGCGTTGCTTGAACAGTATTTTCTCATCACAATGCTTTATCAACACACGAAATTCAGATTTTTTCCATTGTTTTGAAAATTTGCAACAGTAGCTTCACTTAAAAAACTGTAATTTGTAAACTAATAAACGCATTGGTCCCAAACTTTGGATAGTTCATAAAAATCATACAGATTTTTTATTAGTGGCGTCAGGCCCGGGACTTATTGAATGACTTGTTATAGATATTGTCTTATCTATTTTAAGCTGATCATCTATCTATCTATCTATCTATCTATCTATCTATCTATCTATCTATCTATCTATCTATCTATCTATCTATCTATCTATCTATCTATCTATCTATCTATCTATCTATCTATCTATCTATCTATCTATCTATCTATCTTTGCTACCACCTACATAAGACACGAATGGAAAACTTACTCATTTCCCACTGGTTTTCCTCTTCAAATCTCTCGTCTCAGCAATTAATCTAACGGCCCCACGGGCGAGGTGTATAAAATGCGAAGATTATGAGTTGAAAAATTTTATGAATTTTGCCTAAAATCGAAGTGAAAATTAATGGAATGCAAAGGAATCTTTACTGAACCGTGAAGAAATAATGGCTGAGAGTTATAAAGAATTACCAGTAAAAACAAAAATATGTTTTAGAATGGAACGGTTATGAGGTGAATGTTGAAAGCAACATGACAATTTTATTTTATGTTTGTCAGATTTCGAACAAAAGGAAAACAATGAGAGAAAAGGATGTGAAGTCAGAAAAAGAAAAAAATTGGGTTTTCAAAATGAAAGGAATAACATGTCAAGAAGAACGGATTCGTCAGAAAGAGAAAAAAGAAGAAAAATGGATTATGTCAGAGGAAAGGTAGAAGAATGAAAAAAAATTGAAAAAAAGAAAGAAAATAAAAAATGATGTTGAAAAAGAAAGAAAGAAAGCAAGAAGAACGGATTCGTCAGAAAGAGAAAAAAGAAGAAAAATGGACTATGTCAGAGGAAAGGTAGAAGAATGAAAAAAAATTGAAAAAAAGAAAGAAAATAAAAAATGATGTTGAAAAAGAAAGAAAGAAAGCAAGAAAGAAAGAAGTAGAAAAGAATTTAAACTTATTTATAAATGGAACTTTGTCTGTGTGTGTGAGTGTGTATGTGCCTATGTCTGTGTGTGTGTGTCCGTTACCGATAGACTCCGAAGCGGCTGAACCGATTTTCTTGAACATTTACACAGTTGTACTATAAGTGTCTGCGAGTGTTCTTAGCTAGGTTTTGTGTCGAGGTACCCCCGATAAATATAGAAAATTGATAATCGAAAAATCGGTTTATAGAAGGAGTGGTTCGATTTTAATAAAATTTGATGCACTCATAGACAAAGCTATAAGAAACGATATTCAGAAGTTTCAAGGTTGCAGTACTTACAATAGTGCAGAAAATCGATTATATATATATATATATATATATATATATATATATATATATATATATAAAAGGCAAGATGTTTGTGTGTGTGTCTGTTTATCTGCCTGTATGTCTGTATTTTTTCAGCCCTTTTATTTTAGTTTTTGCTTCGGGTTTAGCTCTAAGTATGTCCGATTTTAATTAAATTTTATACACTCATAGACAAAGACATAAGAAACGATATTCAGAAGTTTCAATGTTGCATTTCTTACAATAGTACAGAGAATCGATAATATATATATATATATATATATATATATAAATGGCAAGAAGTTTGTGTGTGTCTGTTTATCTGTCTGTATGTCCTTTTTACAAATCCACAATTTTTATCCGATTCTCACCAAACTTCACAAAAATATTCTTTAGGCTGAGTCGGAGCTCCAGGACCATGGATTAGTTTTAAAGCTTTCATTACACCCGAATAACGCCGGGCTATTCTGCTAGTAAAGAAATAAAAATATGGGAACAAAAAAAAAGCAAGGAATAGAAAGAGAGAAGCAATGAAAGCATCGAAGTAATCTTTCTAAAGATTATTTTAATATTTTATGATGAATGCCTGTTGAATGAATTAAAAAAATAACCCTTATTTCTGCCTTTCTATTGAAGCGTTAGGTTCTGTAGAGGCCTGAGATTTGGTCAGGCTTTTTTGCCCTGGAAATCGTATGTACATCTTTGACAGACAAGTTCACTTACCTGGGTAGTATCATCAGACCCGAGTGTGGCACGAAAGAGGATATTCAAAGCAGACTGGGCAAGGCAAGGAGTGTGTATAAGGAAATACACAACATATGGAGATCAACACAGTACAACACCAACACAAAGCTCAAGCTATACCAGAGTTGCGTTGTATCTACTCTCTTCTACGGATAAGGCCAAACTTCGATCCTTTTACACCATATGCCTCCGACGAACACTGAGAATATTTTGGCCAGAGAAAATCACCAATGAAGTCCTGTTGAAGAGATGCAAGCAAGTGAACATGGGCACTATCATTACAAGATGGCGTTGGAGATAGATTGGGCATGTGCTCCGGAAAGATCCACAGTCAGTCACAAGAACAGCACTGCACTGGACCCCAGATGTCAAAAGAAAAAGGGGAAGGCCAAGAACGACACAGAAAAGTACGGTGGAGAATGAGATGAAAGACACGTAGTACACTTGAGGCTTATTGACTAATCTGGCCCAAGATAGCCAAGGGATGGAGAAGATTTGTTGCTGCCCTACACACCATTGGGTGTAACGGATGATGAATGAAATGAAAAAGAGGACTTTGCCGAGACGACGGATTCATATTCCTCTGTAAAACTTCTCCTTCTATATGCCCTGTTCTTTCAGGACTCAGGCGATCATGGTTTGCATCACGTCTCCCTATCCCTGGTGGCTCTTAACACGCCTTTTTCTGTTACACCATGCAACCCTCGTTCCATCATCTACCTGATTAGGTCCTTCAAATATGTTATCCGTTGCATTCTCCTGTCTCTTTTTCTCTCTATCTGGCCTGTTAGTATCAGGTTCTCCAAAAACTCCTTTCTCACTGCATGTCCCAGGAACTTCAGCTGTCTCTTCTTCATGCTCAGTGTTAATTTCCTTTTTGTTTCCATCATGTGTAGAACCTCATCATTGCTCACATGCTCGATTCATGATATTCGCAGCATTCTTCTGTAGAACCATATTTCAGTTGCTTGAAGTTTGTCCTTCATCTTTAATAATATTGTCCAGCATTCACTGCCATATTGAAGAACTGTCAACACGTAGCATTATGGCTGTTACCAAACAGCAACCGCAGTTCGTAAATTTGTAAAGCGGTTCTATGACGTCATACCGCGTGAGAGCTCGAAATGTTAACAGAACCATATATTTAAATTCAATATAATGTGTTATGACCAGATTTAAACGTCGTTTTAGTAAGTGTGGATTGTTTTGATTTAAAATGACTCATATAAGAACGAAATTAAATAAAGAATAAATTATTGAAAACTCGGTGCGATGAATAAATTGTCGTCAAAAGGACGCAGAGGTGAAAATAGCACTGGCATCTCATTTGAACAGATATACAGGGTGCGATGGATGAACTCACGTCTAAATGAAGCCAAACTGAAAATAACGCAGACAACTCTTTTTAACAGATAAACAGGGCGCAATGAATAAATTGTCGTCTAAATGACGTAAAAAAGAAAATAACACTAACATCTCATTTGAAGAGATATACGGGGAGCGATGGATAAATTGTCGTCTAAATGACGTAAAAAAAGAAAATAACACTAACATCTCATTTGAAGAGATATACGGGGAGCGATGGATAAATTGTCGTCTAAATGACGTAAAAAAAGAAAATAACACTAACATCTCATTTGAAGAGATATACCGGGAGCGATGGATAAATTGTCGTCTAAATGACGTAAAAAAAGAAAATAACACTAACATCTCATTTGAAGAGATATACGGGGAGCGATGGATAAATTGTCGTCTAAATGACGTAAAAAAGAAAATAACACTAACATCTCATTTGAAGAGATATACGGGGAGCGATGGATAAATTGACGTAAAAAAGAAAATAACACTAACATCTCATTTGAAGAGATATACGGGGAGCGATGGATAAATTGTCGTCTAAATGACGTAAAAAAAGAAAATAACACTAACATCTCATTTGAAGAGATATACGGGGAGCGATGGATAAATTGTCGTCTAAATGACGTAAAAAAAGAAAATAACACTAACATCTCATTTGAAGAGATATACCGGGAGCGATGGATAAATTGTCGTCTAAATGACGTAAAAAAAGAAAATAACACTAACATCTCATTTGAAGAGATATACGGGGAGCGATGGATAAATTGTCGTCTAAATGACGTAAAAAAGAAAATAACACTAACATCTCATTTGAAGAGATATACGGGGAGCGATGGATAAATTGACGTAAAAAAGAAAATAACACTAACATCTCATTTGAAGAGATATACGGGGAGCGATGGATAAATTGTCGTCTAAATGACGTAAAAAAAGAAAATAACACTAACATCTCATTTGAAGAGATATACCGGGAGCGATGGATAAATTGTCGTCTAAATGACGTAAAAAAAGAAAATAACACTAACATCTCATTTGAAGAGATATACGGGGAGCGATGGATAAATTGTCGTCTAAATGACGTAAAAAAAGAAAATAACACTAACATCTCATTTGAAGAGATATACGGGGAGCGATGGATAAATTGTCGTCTAAATGACGTAAAAAGAAAATAACACTAACATCTCATTTGAAGAGATATATGGGGAGCGATGGATAAATTGTCTCCTTCATGACGCCAAAATGAAAATAACTTTGACATATAATTTGAACAGATATATTTACCAAAATTGCAAAAAATAAAATTCATTAACTCCTGAAAAGTAAATTTATTCAATAAAATCACCGTTGGCTTGAACTACGGCTTTCATCCGACTTCAGAATATCCGGCATCTCTTCTAGACAAGGTCTTTCGTCAAGTTGGTGAATGCTGCAATAGCCCTTGCTTTCAGTTTATCTTTGGTGTTAAAAGAAGTTTTGACTGGAATCTCTTGCTTGTTTAGTATGGTGCAAATTCATGTTGCCAGATCACAGGGCCTTCCAGCAGCCACCCACTTCACCCATTCAGCGCTACCTTCTTAAGACACTTGCTGTTGACTCTGAGGCCTTGTGGGATCATTGATGGAGGCATACCATCGACATCATTAATGATAACTGTAAACATCTTAATAGTCTCTTTTAGAACCATCCACTTCTTTCCGAATTCTGTGCGCTTTCCTCAGATTGATACAAAAACACTCTGGATGTTCGTGTTGTAGTTGCCAGCCTGAATGCCAAGATATACTGCAACTTCTTCTTCTATATGCCCTGTCCCTTCAGGATGTAGGCGATCATGGTTCTCCACGTCTCCCTATCCCTGGTGGCTCTTAACACGCCTTTTCCTGTTACACCATGCAACCCTCGTTCCATCATCTACCTGATTAGGTCCTTCAAATATGTTATCCGCTGCCTTCCTCTGTCTCTCTTTTCTTCTATCTGGCCTGTCAGTATCAGGTTCTCTAAGCTCTCCTTCCTCATTGCGTGTCTCAGAATCTTCAGTTGTCTCTTCCTGATGCTCAGTATTAATTTCCTTTTTGTTGACATTCTTTCCAACACCTCGTCGTTGCTTGCATGCTCAGTCAACGATATCCGCAGCATCCTTCTGTAGAACCACATTTCCGCTGCTTCCAATTTTGTCCTCATTTTCGATGATATTGCCCAGCATTCACTGCCGTATTGAAGAACTGATATCACATAGCAATCCAGCACCGTTTTCTTTGTTTCTACAGCATACCGTTCCCAAAAGCAAATAAAATGTTTCTTA
The DNA here is from genome assembly GCA_037127315.1 of Ascarosepion bandense. Classification (NCBI taxonomy): domain Eukaryota; kingdom Metazoa; phylum Mollusca; class Cephalopoda; order Sepiida; family Sepiidae; genus Ascarosepion; species Ascarosepion bandense. Next base: position 3,699,980 of record JBBBDQ010000748.1, on the reverse strand, counting down.
TAAGAACGAAAGAATATAAAAAAAATATTTATTAAAAACTCAAATTGAAAAGAAAAGAAAGAGAAACTGCGATAAAAATGACTAGAAAAAATGACCGAATGAAAAAAATGACCGAATGAAAATAAAAATAAATGAAAAGCAAAGAAAACGGTTAAAAAGAAATAAAGAATCAGTTAAGTACCATACGTAATAAACACGTGAACGATCATGTCTCTTTCGATCCATGACTGACTAAGCAGTAGGTTTTTTCCTCAGTAGGATCCCCTTTCTTTCTGCGGTAGACTGGTTGCTAACGGAGGCTACAGGAGCTAATCTGTTGCTTAACCCATAGCTGGAGGGAGAAGTGATGGATTAATGCCTTTTCCAATGATCTTTGCACGTAAGTGTATGCGAGGAATTCAACTGCATTTCGAATTTGTCTCTCCGATTTTTTATTCTGCTCCGATATATATTGCACCACAGCGCACATCCAAGAAGAAATAAGTGAATGAAAATGGAATGAATAATATTTCGAAAAATAAAGGTAAGGAAGAAACTCTAATATGAGAGAAAAAAAAGAAAGTAAATTAAAAAGACTCCTCGATGAAAAAGCAAAAATAGGAAAGTAGTCTCCATTGTAAAGAAAAGAAAACTTATAAAACTGAGAAAGAAAGAAAGAATGAATGAAAGAAAGAAAGAAAGAAAGAAAGAAAGAAAGAATCCGCTTGGAAAGAAAAGGAAAGAATATGAGTAAAACGAAATAAAAAAAGAATGAATTATTAAAACGTCAAAAATAATGCGAACAAAAAGAAAAGAAATGTCAAATCTCTAAAAAGAAATTAAGAAAAAAATAATATATACTTAAAAGGAAGAAATGCAGAAAGCAATGTCAAGAAAGAATGAAAAAAGAAAGAAGAAATAAAAATGAAGAAATAAAATTGTATTCTTTGAAGAAAATCGAAAAGAAAAATACAGATGAAAACTATCGAATGAATAAAGAAAGAAAGAATTTAAAAATAAAGAACAAATCAAAAAAATATTTGCTTAGAAAGAAAATAGAAGAAAATGAGAAAAAAAAACAGCATGAATGATTAGAAAGTTAGCAGTAATGGCCAGCAAAAAAAAGAAAGGAAATCACAAATAAGAAAAAAATGACGTTTTCTTAAAAGAAAGGAAAATAAAAGAGGAAAAACTGCCAAGAAAGAAAAAAGAAAAAAAAGCAGAAAATGTTTCTTAAAATGAAAAGAAAGATAGAATAAAAATAGTATTTTCTATTAAAAAAAAAAAAAGAAAAATAACACGGATATTAATGGCTAAAATTTTTTTTAAAAAACAAGGAAAGAAGAAATGAAAGAAAATAATAACTTCTGAAGCAAAAGAAAGTACAGCAGAATAAAATGTATAGAAAGAAAGAATGAAAAAAGAAAGAAAGAAAACAGTATTTTCTAAAAAAATAAAATATACGAAAGAAAAAATGAAAAAGTTACAATAGAATGAATAATGAAAGAAAAGACACCACTGTTAATATAAGCGAAAGTGATAAAAGCAATTTCAGACTACGACTAACAAGTGCGTGCGACCGGTTGTTTGAGCAAAGTAATCGGTAGCTACGTCGGGAAAACTGAATTATCCATTGCACACCCGTCTCAATCAATTGGATTCCCCAGCAAGAAGGTAAAGACTTTTATGCAGCTCTGTTTGAAAATCCATGGCGCAACTGAGTGATAGCGGAAGTCAATGGCTGGGTAAGCGGAAAGGGGAGATTGGACGGGCGAGACTAGAAGGAAGAGTCAGACACAGAGGAATCCTATTAGGCGCCCCCAGTATCCTAAAATGCAATCGCATACCATCAAGCCAATGGAACTGGTCTTAACACCTGCGTTGTGTTAGCGTCGAGAGATGATTACACGATGGACCTTACCTTCGAGAGATTAAACAGCTTTGTCCCCGACCACCAACACCACCACCGACCCGCCCCCGTTCATCCAAATCACGCATTCTTCAAGTTATTCATACGTTTCGAGTACATAAGGTTCTGTTTCTCGTTCGTCCTATTGTTTCTCTTTTCTTTCTTCTTAATTTTGATTTTGTAAGGCGCATTATTTTTTTTTTTTTGCTCTCAAAATTTTAAAACGAATATAGACAGCTTAACTCTCTTTCTCTCTCTCTCTGTCTTTCTCTCTCTGTTTCTCTCTCTCTCTCTCTCCCTCTGTTTCTATATCTGTCAATCTAATTCAGTCTATGCAAATTACGATTTCTTATATTTTCTATAAAGTTTAATGAGTTGAAAAATTTACTTGTCTATACTTATGAGATGAGGTAGTACTTACACTATTTACATTATTCGGGGATGTGCGTTGTGGTACAGTGGATATCGACGCGGAGCGATAAATCGGGGGTGCCGGGTTTGAGTTCCAGTTGAATTCCTTGCATTCACATACGCACAAAAACCCCTTGGGAAAGGTATTAATCCGTCTCTTCTCTCGAGTTATGGGTTAACTAATAGGACAGATTGGGTTCTATAGCCTTGGCCGGCAACCAGTCTACCACAGAAAGCAATGGCAACCTACTGCGGGATAATCTTCTGCCCAGTCAATCATGTCTCTTTCGAGACATGATCGCCCAAAGCGTGTATCACGTATGGCACGTAACTGACATTATTCGGACTATTGTCCTCATCTTTGTTGCCATTTGTACGACATTTAATAAAAGATCATTCTATTTGTCTATATTTCTGAAATGAGGTAATATTTACACTATTTACATTATTCGGACTATTGTCCTTATCTTTGTTGCCATTTGTACGACGTTTAAGAAAAGATCATTCTATTTGTCTATATTTCTGAAATGAGGTAATATTTACACTATTTACATTATTCGGACTATTGTCCTCATCTTTGTTGTCATTTTTTCAACGCTTCAGTTGTTGCAAACTCTGGCGTTCTCCAGGTGCTAGGAATTTCGAACCGAATCCTTTATTACAATTACTGGAGTATATTTTCACCACTTTTGTTAATCATGAGTTACATCCCTTTAAACTAACTCTCTTATTTGTTAACCACTGCTGTAGCCTCTTATTGAATTCACAACTCTTTGGATCACGTCAGTGGAACTAATCAAAATCTACATCCACTGGGCCATGTTGTGAGTTCAATATCAGTCTACAACAGTGGTGAACAAATAACTTAGAGAGTTAGATTAAAAAGAGATAACTGATGATTATCAAAAGTGGTTCCGTACAAGGAATGAGAATAATATACCCCATTGATCGTAATAAATGGTTCGGTTCGAAATTCCTAGCACCAGAAGAAGACCGGAGCGAACAACGACCGAAATATTGTAAAAATGACAACAAAGATGAGGACAATAGTCCGAATAATATAAAAAGGGAAAATATTACATTTAGTAAAAAATAAAAATTTAATAAAATAATAATCCGAGTAAGTTAGGTGTGACATAGAAAGATAGGTATGTTTGTAGATGTCTAGATATTGTTAAGAACAGGGCAGATAGATAGATAGATAGATAGATAGATAGATAGATAGATAGATAGATAGATAGATAGATAGATATGGAGTAGCTTAGAAAGTCAGAAATGAACAGACCAGAAAAGTTCTAGGAAGATCTATCTGTTTATCGACTTAGCTAAATATGATAAGATAAAGAATAAATAGGAAACGTTTATCACTCTAACATGTTAAAGTTCTACTAAAACTTATATCAGAGAATAAAAAAATAATAAAATGAAACACAGATTCATAAGCTTTTCCTATTTCAATCATTCATTCACCCCCGATTCCAACTATCTAATGTTCATAATTTCTTTCTATATTTATCAATATATATATATATATATGTGTGTGTGTGTGTGTGTGTGTGTGTGTGTGTGTGTGTGTGTGTGAGTGAGTGTGAAAATGAAAAATGAAGGAAGAAGGGCTGGACCTTGTAATTAGCTGGAGACTGATAGGTTCAGCCCGAATTCCGAGGAATTTTTGTGACAGGTGCGATCTGTGTCTGCAAGAAAAAATACTAATATTAACGTACCCAAACCAGCACCTACTTCTAAATTTTAGAAAGGAATTCATTAGTAAGTGCCGCCATAGGATGAAAGTTCTGAACATTTAAAATTTTAGGAGAGTAAATATAAATTAAATTGTTTTTGATCAATTGATTAATTAATTCAATATTTAAATAGAAATTTTGAACCCCTCCACCTTCCTCTTCCTGTCTCATATTAATATCTACCTTTTATGAAGTACGGGTAATTATACTAACTTAACCCCCGATTTTTTCTGCAAGTATATATATCTTTTTTCTAACATGAGATTTTTTATAATTTTTTTTTATTAAAATTTTTTAAAATTTTTTTTAGAAAATTTAAAAAAAAAATTAAATTTTATTAATTTTTTTTTATTTTTATTTTTATTTTAAATCTAGATTTATAATTAATTAGATTAACTTAATTAAATTTAATTAAATCATATATCAGCTTTTTCCCCCAAATAAGTTTTTTCTAAAAATCTTTTTTTAATGCTTTCATCCATTTATAAACGCTAGTTTTGTTGACACGTATCTAGCGTCTCTAAAATATAGAACATTTTTCTTTTTTCTTCTTCTTTTCCTCCTTTTTCCTCCTCTTTCTGTTTTGTTTAACACACTTCTCAATCAAACACTACTTCCTATTCCATCCGTTAACCCCCTTCCCCTTTGTAAAGCTAGACAAAGACAAATTTTTAAGTTTTCACTTACAACTCAATCTAAAAGTAAAATTGTCCAAAATCTAAAAATAGACATTGATTGATAACCTGTTTTTTTGGGGGTTTTTTTTTTGTGACGTAATTTTTTTAACTTCCGCCGGTAAATTCTTAATCTTCAATTTTTTTTAATTTTTTTATTTCGTTTTTATTTCATTTTGAAATGTGGTAGTTGCCGATGAGATGTGAAATCTCTCTTAGGGAATTCATGTTGAAATGATCATTCAACAGTCTTGAACATCGAAATTTATTTTATTATATATATATATATATATATATCAGACTATCACTGATAGTGAGCGCTTTCAAATAAGTACCGCGCATAAATAATATAATATATACAACAAATTGCATATATATATATATATATATATATATGCAATTTTTTGTATATATTATATTCTTTATATATTATATATGCGTGGTACTTATTTGAAAGCGCTTAATATCAGTGATAGTCTGACATATTCATATAGATAGGTGGGAGTTTTTGACCCAGGGTTTGGCTATATATAGGGCTGCGTATATTGGTGTATTTTTGCGATAGTTGAAGGAAAATTGGGAAGAAAATTTGTCGTCGTGACAAACGCAGACATATATACACACTTGTACAGCCATTGACGTGCGCAAACCAACAGACACGCACGCCCGCACACTAGGGCTCACACAACATAACTTATCTGCGAACCGTATAGGGCTTGGCATATATATATATACCTGTGCCGTAGCTTACATACATACGCATTTGATTGGTGTATTCAAATAGCGATGTAGCGATGTCAACGCGCGGACGGTTGTCGATTTCTGTTCTCTGAACAATCTTTTGCCGTACGTACATATGTACGCATTATGTGATCTGTGTGAAATTATGATAGGCAAAAATTGCTGTTACTTTTAATAATTTAAGTCTGTGCTGTTATTTTAAAGCCGGTTATTATTATTTATTATTTATCTATATATATATATATGAAATATTTTTAAAAAATCTTTAATCCAACCCCATTTTATTTTCCTGTGTAGAGATTATTGGGGGGGGGGGGGGCTTCTACTGGTAAAAAATTTTTTAACACATTTCGGTGGCTCTGAGCACGCCTTCTCCTGTTACACCATGCAATCCTCGTTCCGTCATTCATCTGATTAGGTCCTTCAAATATGTTATCCGTTGCTTTCCCCTCTCTATTTTTCCCTCTATCTGGCCTAGAGTAGCTAATGTTTTTCCAAAATCTACTATTTTACGAAATCCGTTACAAAATGGATTAACTCCAACATATTTTAATTCATTTGTTTAGACATTTTCTCATGGATACTCATGTTTAAGTAGATGCTCTGTTTTTATATTTAAACAGTATATTTATTTTCATCTACCGGCTTGAATAATTAAAAAAAAATTTCTATGCATCCTTCGGTAGGATTTGAACCCGCGTTCACTGTAGGAAAACATCGTTAGCTTTAACGTGTTTTAAACGCTCGATCTAGGAACTTATGGTCGAACAAATATTACCAGACGACGCATATTTTCCAAGCAATATTTCCCAATTATTCAGGCCGGTAGATGTAAAAAAATACTGTTTAGTTATAAAAACAGACTATCTACTTAAATAGTATATATTAAAAATAATGTCTAAAAAACAGATTAAAAACATGTCTGTGCGTGAGTGTATATATTATGGTATAGAGGCACAAGGCAAATAAATACTCTAAAGTCTGTTTTAATAAAAGAGAAGCAACCTACATTAAGTAAGTAATATTTGCCCATAAGGGACCGTGTGTTGAAGTTAGTTTAAAAATTAAATAAGTTATTCATTCTCCACAGGGAACAGTAGAGAGAAGAGTGTTTAAAAAAGATTAGAGAACACATAAAATTTTCAGAGTGACAGTTTATTTTACATTAGCTTGCTTAACTGGAAATGGGTTCCATCAAACGTGAAAACGTCGGAATAAAAAGACAGATGCACAAATATACACCAAACAATCTATGAAAACCAATGTACTCATGAGAAAGTACTCCGGAAGAAAATAACATAAAATAAATGTTAATATGAATTTTAACGTATTGATCGGTGTCATAAAGCAACTTTTGAAATTTGAATAATTAAATAAACAAATCGATTCTCATAACGTTTCCATATGATTTAACCAAACACTTTTGAGGGAATTATTATTGCCGAAGTAAATCTTACTTAAATATTTGTGTGCATGTGTGTAAGTGTGGGTGACTCAGTCAGTTAAGTGCCATGAGTAATACACGCTTGGGCGATCATGTGTCGAATGATTCATGACTGACTGGGCAGAAGATTATCCCGCAGTTGGTTGCCATTGCTTTCTGCGGTAGACTGGTTGCCGACCAAGGCTATATTTCCCAATCTGTCCTATTATTTAATCTATAACTGAAGGGAAGAGGCGGATTAATACTTATCCCAAGGATATTTGTGCGTACGTGAATGCAAGGAATTCAACTGGAATTCGAACTCGGCTCCCCGATTTGTCGTTCCAAGCCGATATCCACTGTGAGTGACTAATCAGTTTTAAAAACGAATCAAGAATCTAAGAAAGTTAACCCTCTAGGGCCATTCGTATCATATTTGATACAGTATTTCCCTATAAGGAAACATTTGGTATTTCCCTATAAGGAAACATTTGGTATTCATTGACTGAGCAGTCAGTACTGCTTTCATTTGAAATTTATAAAATATTTCTCTTAAAAAATTTTTCAGGAAAATATTTATTTCAAGGCTTGTTTTCATACTGTATCAAATATGATACGAATGGCCCTAGAGTGTTAAGTCAATGGTTAGGTGTACATCTATCTATTACGGACAGACTGCTGCAATTATATAAATCTCATATGTTATCAATACTAATTATATTACTTTAAAGACGCCTTAAGAACACGCTGGATTAACGATTGGGATTGAGGAATCGGAGGGCTGAGTTCGAATTCAACGATGCCTTAAGAACACGCTGGATTAACGATTGGGATTGAGGAATCGGAGTGCCGAGTTTGAATTCAACGACGCCTTAAGAACAAGTTGGATTATCGATTCAGATTGAGGAATCGGAATGCTGAGTTCGAATTTAACGAAGTCTTAAGAACACACTGGTTTAGTGATTCGGATTGAGGTATCGGAGAGACGAGTTCGAATTCAACGACGCCTTAAGAACATGCTAGATTAGCAATTCGGATTAGGGAATCGGAGTGCCGAGTTCGAATTTAACGAAGCCTTAATAACACGTTGGATTAGCGATTCGGATTTGAGGAATCAGAGAGCTGAGTTCGAATTCAACGACGCCTTAAAAACACGCTGGATTAGCGATTGGGATTGGGGAATCGGAGATCCGAGTTCGAATTCAACTCTAGTTCACTGCATTTACTTCCGCGAAATAATAGACAGCGGGTCGGATTCAGGCATCTACTTGAGTTCGAAACATGACTGACTGAGCAGAAGATTATCCTGCAGTAGGTAGCCAGTGCTTTCTGCGATTGACTGGTTGTCAGCCAAGGCTATAGAACCCAATCTGTTCTGTTATTTAACCCATAACTGGAGGGAAGAGACGGATTAATGCCTTTCCCAAGGTGTATACGTCCAAAATTGAGCCTACTCACAAGTGAATTGAACATCGGTCTCTCACATTACAGAAGAGAAAATTAAAAAGAATATACAAGGTTATTTAAAAGTAGGTCTCTATTTTATGTATAATGAACTCTTTGATCTAACTATAATTTTTATAAGACCGGAGATTCAATTCCATAAATAATAAGGAATTACTATTTAATCACCCTGTACTAAGTAATGTTTGGTTGCTTAACACAATTAAAACCAGCCCAGTAAAAAGAAGAAAGTAAAGAGATTATAAAAATCCAGGGAGGAAAATCCAGAAAGAAAAATCCAGAAAGGAAAGGCAACGCTTTCAGTTGAACGGCGAAGTGTTTCTTTCCCGCCTTCTGCTCTTTCTCCGTTGTTAAGCCGAATTATCTTTCCTTGCCCACTTAAACTATTTACCCCAGCTGCAAAACCCTAAGCGCTCGTGTCTCTACTACTCTGACCCTTTCTAGAGGATCATCTATTGCTACCCTGAAACCTTCTCGCCAATCCCTATTCACTTTGTTTACCCCAGACTTATGTCGTGTCTCCGTCCCTGCCTTTTGACAGGCAGGCGATGTCAGCAATGTCAATGGTGATTTTTGCATTTTCCGATTCGCATAGAAAATTGCGCCAAAGGGAGGAGAAAGAAAAGAAAAGAGAAAGTGAGAGAAAAATATTAGAGGAAAGAGTCCGAAGGATTTGAATAGGAGGGAAAAGGAAGAGTAAGAGAGACTATTAAGAACATTGATAAAAGAAAAAAGAGAGTAAATTAAATAGAATAGATAGATAGTTATTTTTTAAGTGAGGCGTAGATGTGACACAGGGCCGAAAGTATGGAGACTCAGTGGGGACTGAACTCACTACTCATTTGTAATATGTTCTAGAAAGTCAAGCTTGCTAAACATTATGCATCAATATGCCCAGAGAGAGGTAGATAGGGAGATAGAGAATGAGAGATTAAAAGAGGCGCAAAAAGATGTCTGAAGAAGAAAAAAAAAGATAGATAGATAGATAGATAGATAGATAGATAGATAGATAGATAGATAGATAGATAGGGGAAATGAGATAGGGGAAATTGAGATAGATAGATAGATAGATAGATAGATAGATAGATAGATTAGATAGATAGATTAGATTAGATGATAGATAGATAGATAGATAGATAGATATGGACAGATTGAGATAGATAGATAGATAGATAGATTAGATAGATAGATAGATAGATAGATAGATAGATAGATAGATAGATATGAAGAGGTTCGCATAGATAGATAGATAGATAGATAGATAGATAGATAGATAGATAGATAGATAGATAGATAGAATGAGACATTAAAATAGGCAAAAAATGTTTGAGTAAAACAAAATGGAAAGAAATATAAGAAAAACGGTTTCGGTGAATATCAGAAGATAAATTTTCGGATGTGTGTTGTGGTGCAGTAGATATCGATTTGTTACGACAAATCGGGGTGACGAGTTCGAATTTTTTTTTAATCATTGCACCCCAAGCAAGGCATTCAACTGCCACTATTGCGCATGGGGCTACATAGGGGAAGGTGAAGGGAAGGGGTGGTTAGATATAGGAAATGGCAGAAGGAGGGTGATAGATGGGTAAGGATACCGAGGATGAGGGTTGAGCAGATGGGAAGAGTGTTTGAGAGAATGGATGCGAGTTAGTGTGTTAGGAGGTGTCTATTGACCTTACAATTAAACACCTGGTGATTGTAGCTGTCGGGGAAGCAATCACGTGGAAGGGAATTCCACAGTCGGGAAGTGCGAGAAAAGAAACTGTTGGAGTAGAAATTGCGGTTGCATTTTATCGGTTTCACTGTAAAAGGGTGGGATCTAGTTGCTAATCTAGTATCTCGTGTAAATTCGTACGTAGGGTGGAAACAGTGATCTAAGTTCATCGGAGCAGAAGACGTGAAAGTAATTATAGAAGAGACACAGGGAAGACACGTCGCGCTGGTGAGAGAGAGAGACCGCAGCCGGTCTGCAATGTCGGTATTGATCACATTACAGACTCTCCGTTGTACTTTGTCAAGAAGCCCGAAGAGAATAGCAGGGGCACCCGACAAGATGTGGCAGCAGTATTCAATGCACGGGCGGATGGTAGATATATATATGTGCAGGATAGATTCAGACGGAAAAAACTTCCAGGCCCTGCACAGTTGAATCCCTTTACGCAAATACCGTTGAGAAAGGTATTAATCTCTCTTCCCTCCTATTAAATAATAGGACAGATTGGGTAATATAGCATTGGTCGGCAACCAGTCTACCGCAGAAAGCAATGGCAACCTACTGCAGGATAATCATATGTCCAGTCAGTCATGTCTCTTTCGAGTCATGATCGCCCAAAGCGTGTAGCATGTATGGCACTTACCCGACTGACTGACTGACTTTGGGATAAATATTTAAAAAAACGTAACACAATATAATTATTTAAGAATCTTCTCAAGAAAATGGATCCTTAAAAATAAAAGGGTAATCAATAGAAGTAGATACGTTCACCTGTCGTATAGTTCCCACTCAATCCTAGGTATGACAATAAACTACATCCGGCAGCAGCACCTCTGATGAGAGAGAGAGGGGGGGTAGGGAGGGAGAGAGAAGGGAGAGAGAAGGCCAAGTAAGTACCAAAAAAAGTGTTTCTGATAAAAGAACAATAAAAGTGAGATAGTAATTCTCAAATATTACAAAGAAAATATAGTGACTGAAAGGAAGTCCAGCACAATCGATCAATTGTTGATAAAAAAAGGCAGGGCAAAATGTCGAAAGGCAAGCACATGGCCAAGAATGTATGACTTAAGTCTGGTGTAAGACTAAAAGTAGACAAGTTCAGAACTGGCACATTTTAGGAGAAAAGTTTAGGAACATTAGAGAATTAAGAATAAAGACAAAACCAAAGAAAGAAAGAAAGAAAGAAAGAAAGAAAGAAAGAAAACTTAAATATTAAAAATTTATAAAGAAATGTTGAAAAATCGAAACAATGCTAAAGAAAAAAGGAAGAAAGAAAGAAAGAAACAAAGAAGCAATACTTAAATATTAAAAATTGATAAAGAACGGTTGGAATAATGGAGACATTGTTACAAAAAGAAAGAAAGAAAGAAAGAGAGAGAGACAAAGAAAGAAGACTTAAATATTGAAATTTGATAAAAACGGTTCGAATAATCGAGACATTGTTACAGAAACAAAAAAGAAAGAAAGAAAGAAAGAAAAATGAAAGAAAAAAAGAAAAAGAAAAAAGAAAGAGAGAGACAAAGAAGGAATACTTAAATATTAAAAATTGATAAAAAACGGTTTGAATAAGCGAGACATTGTTAAAGAAAGAAAGAAAGAAAGAAAGAAAGAGAGAGAGAGACAAAGAAAGAAGACTTAAATATTAAAATTTGATAAAAACGGTTTGAATAATCGAGACATTGTTACAGAAAGAAAAGAAATAAAGAAAGAAAAAAAGAAAGAAAAAATTAAAAAGAAAAAAGAAAGAGAGAGACAAAGAAGGAATACTTAAATATTAAAAATTGATAAAAAACGGTTCGAATAAACGAGACATTGTTAAAGAAAGAAAGAAAGAAAGAAAGAAAGAAACTTAAATATTAAAAATGATAAAGAACGGTTGGAATGATCAAGATAAAGCGAAAGAAAGAAAGAAAAACAAAGAAAGAGAGAAAGACAAAGAAAGAAAATTTAAATATATTAAATTGATAAAGAACGGTTTGAATAGTAGATACACTGTTACAGAATGCAAAGAAGAAAGAAAGAAAGAAAGAAAGAAAGAAAAAATTTAAAAAGAGTAGGAAAGAATTAAATAACGAACGAAAGAAAGTAAACTAAAGAAAGCAAAATATTGAAATAAAGTAGAATTAAAGAAAAGAAAACATTGATAAATAGAGGGTATAAAATTAGAGACTAACCTCTACACAGAAAGACAAGAAGGAAGTAATAAAACGAAAGAAAGAAAGAAAGAAAGAAAGAAACAATTAAAAAAGAAAGAAAGAAAAAATGCAGAAGGAAAATACGAAAGAAAAAATCTAAAATAGAAAAATTTGAAATGGTAGTATAATCGAAAATTTCTGAATAAAGAAAGATAGAAAGAAAAAGAAACACAATGAAAGGAAGAATGCAATCAAAAGAAAACAGAATTAAAAAGGAAGAACTTGATAAAGAGCAAATGGAATATTAGAGACCAAACATTACAGAGAAAGAAACAAAAAAAAAGAAAGAAAGAAAGAATAAATGAATGGAAGAACTGAAAGAGGAGTTAAATCATCAAAGAACTGTTAAAAATAATGAAAAATGTCTCTTATATGGGAATCAGTAAATAGCATGAAGTGACAGAAAAAACAATTTTGAAAGAGAATTATCAAGCAAAGAAAGAAAACCTGAGAAAAGACATTGTGAAGATGAAAACTCTATAGAAAAAGAAAAGGGTAAATGTACAAGAGAGAGGGAGAGAAATGCAAAGACGAGACGATCTATTTGTCTGAACGGTGGCGTAAAATCTCATCAAGATTCCCTTAGCGCCAACCTATGAGCACATAGAAAGTGAGACACGCGAGGAATTCCGCCGGTTGATGCGACCTCAATCCGACATGATTCTCCGTTGCAACAGACATTTTCTAATGGAAAAGCGGTGTCGGCGCGAAAACTTTGAGCCGCTGTAGGCGCAAACTAGGATTTTAAATTAAGACAGGCATTTGGGGAACGAAAAGGAAGTAAACAACAAAAAAAAATGGACTGACAGGAACGTATAATGTAACAAAGAAGAGTATTTCTCTGTAACAACTTCTTGCAACGTGAACACATCGGAACGTGCACACAATCCGTGAACCACAAGTAGAAAATTTTCTGACATTATTTGCATTGTTCGGACTGCTGTTCTCATATTTAGTGCCATATTCTTGACGTTTCGACTGCTGTACGCTCCGGCCTTCTTCAGGTGAATTATTTTGATCACTGTTATTCTCGTTCCATATGCAGTGCCATGCTGCTTTCTTCCTCTTAGCTAAACTCAAAGTTATTTTTTTATCGATTCACACCGAGCAAAGCACTGGTGTGTAGAGTGAGAGGATAAGAAGAGAGTGAAATGTCATATAGGAACCAATAGTATGTAGTGCCGGAGAAAATTATTAGTGTAAAAAATTGCAATATGAGCTCTGGTAAAAAGAAATAATAGAGAAAACCATTAACATCAAAAAATGACCGAGAAAACTATTAACATCAAATAATTTCATTATGAACTCTGGTAAAAAAAGATTTACTAGACATTAGATTTATAACTCCCAAATATTCAGTTGTTCGTGTCCCTAAGTGGATATAGATGTTGGTTAGTTCTTGTGACTTCTGTATCAGTGGTGAGTTCAATACCAGTCTACAGCAGTGATGAACGAAAAGGAAGTAAACAGGAAAAAGTGGTGAACAAGTAATTTACAGGGTTAGAGGGAGATAACTCATGACTTTTAAAAGAGGCATTACTATACAATGAATGGAGTTCATATGATAAATTCATATTTTAAATTCTTAGCACATGAAAAAGGCCGGAGCGTACAATGGCCGAAACGGCGTACAAATGGCAAGAAAGATGAGGACAATAGTCCTAATAATACCAATACTGTAAAAGGAAGAGAGTTTCACAAGTGGGAAGTGCAAGAAAATTAGTGGTGTAGAAGTGGCAGCTGCATTTGATTGTTTTGCCACTCTGGTTACTCGAGTAAATTCTTGTAGATTCTGCTCCCCTAGTGCAAAAAGCCTTTTTGCACCAGGGGAGCAGAAGCCATGAGAATATATTGAGGGAAGCCACAACACGACGATCATTAATAGCTGGAGTGGATATGTTTAGTCATGACTGATTACATTGCAGATTCTCCTCTGGATCCCGTCGAGAACTACGAGATGAATAGCAGGGGCGCATGACCAGATATCACAACAGTTTTCAATACATGGGCGGATTCGTATATGTTTAGGATGAATTCAGGCGAGAAAATTTATCTAGTTGGACAGAGTGACCAAAATAGTTGATTTAGCTATTGATTCAATGTAGTCGTTCCACTTGAGATCTGCTAAGAGGGTTAGACCGAGGAGGTGCAGTGTAGTGCTTTCGAAGAGCATAGGCTCCATAGGGGGGAAGGAGAAACTATCTGTGCTGGTTGACGAACAGCAGCTTCGTTTTGGAAGCATTAATATTTACGAGTCATTTCTTACGCTAGTCCACCACAGATTGGAGGTCCTTCTAAATACCAGCAGCGAGTTTATCTTTGTCCGCCTTGGCAAATTTCTTACTGAGGAGTGGGGAATAAATGGCGGTGTCGTCAGTGTAAATGACCGCTTGGGATTTGATGACATCTGCGAGATCGTTCATAAAGGTCAGAAAGATCGTGGCACATAGGACAGGGGAAACTCGCGTTCGTGTGATAGGATCTGAACGTATGCCCGTTCAAGACGATCGTCCTTATGTGGTTTGATAGGAACGATTGAATCAAATCAAGCAAGCGTCCAGTGATACCATAGCCGTTTTGCTTGCGCAGAAAGGCAGCGTGCCAGATTCTATCAAACGCTTTGGAGATATCCAGGTAAACAGCTCGGACTTCTCAGTTCTTATCGAGTGCCTGGTATATATATTCGTTGATGGTATTTAGTATATCAGAAGTAGACCTAGCAAAGCGGAAGCCATACTGTCTGTCTGAGAATAGTTTATGGGCGTTGAGATGTTAAACTATTTCAGTATCGATGATAGCCTCAAACACTTTGCCGATAATTGATAGGAGGCTGATAGAGCGAATGGAGGGGTTCGAGGGTTTTCGCTGAGTTCTTAAATAAAAACAAAAACAAAGAAAGGGAATTCTAGGAGGCAGGAAATCAGGAAACAGAGAGGCAGTAATTATAGAGTTTTGAAATGGCAGAAGAGAGTTCAGGGGCACATATCTTCAGGAAAATCGCCTCTGCTCACCTTATGGGGGCGGTCAAGTTTTAAAATTGTTTTAGAGATATAATTATTTCTTTATATTTTTCTCCCTATTTCTCTATTTTATATTTACCCTTTTCTTTTTCAATCTTGTTTGTATGTTAGAGACCAGGAAGGAGGTTATGTAAATATTCCTCGGTTGACCCTTAGTTTCAGGAGGGAAGTCGGGTGCGGATACTCCAGGCGAGTCAAATGTGCAGTTGGATCAAAATCTGAGAGCAAAGCACTCAGGCTTTTTCGCTGTAGCTGTGAGGACCCCAAATTAATTAATTATAGGAGTGATGGAGGATTTGCTGTTGTTTAGAACACATTTGCAGAGCCAAAATTGAAATACGTTGTTTCATTGTCTCAGCAAACAACAGCTTAGCATTATTTAATATCGTCTTACACTCATTACGAGCAGAGGCAAATAGGTGCCTATTCTGGTCAGAGCAGGCAGGAGTTAACCCGGGGGTCGAATGAGGTTTAGGACAGAACATCTTCCCCGGGATGAAAGCATCGATACCAGGTTTCACGAAGGAGGAGACCTCAAAGGGGAGGCTAAACACTTTTCCGCAATGGGCGTCAAATAGAAAACCGCGGAATGAAACCCTGTCTTTGGTGGTAGTAGTGATGAGAGATATTAATGGAAACAACAGCATTATATCAGGTTCCGAGGCTTGGCAGGGATCAGAGGTGAAGCAGACATCTAGCAGATATACCGTAGGGATACAGGGGACTTGCGTTGTTTACCAAAGGTATTTGTGCAGCCAGGTATTGAACTCACAACTCTTTAGGTCATATCATTGGATCAAACCAACGTTTTTATCCACTGCGCTATGTTAAGAACAACACTGCCAGATGAAGTTTTGGGACTTATAAGGCTTATGTTTTAGTAACATTTTGTTTTACCAGAGCTCATATTGCAATATTTTGAAGCTAATGATTTTTTCTAGCACTCCATATTACTGGTTCTTTTATTGTATTCTAAAGATTTGTCTTGTGATGCAATACATATCGGCTCGGAATGAGAAATCGGGGAGCCGAGTTCGAATTCCAGTTATATGACTTGCATTCACTTACGTGCAAATATCCTTGGGAAAGGTTTTAATCTGTCCCTTCCATCAAGTTATGGGTTAAATAACAGTACAGATTGGGTTCTATAGCAATGGCAGGTAACCACACAAAGTAATGGCAACCTACTTCGGGATAATATTCTGCCCAATCAGTCATTTCCCTTTGGAGACATGATTGTCCAAGCGTGTATCACGTATGGCAATTAACTGTATTCATTTCTATGTTAGCCAGATTAGGAGACTTTTGTGGCCAAGCATACGCGCACATTTCTTAAGTTTACAATGGTGTTCCCCATTATTTCTAATGATGTTTTCTATCTATTATTCCAACTACACCCATAGAGAAAGGTTACTTCTTTTCCCTTTACATGTGGTCAGCTACGCCTGATTTTTTTTTATTTCACCTCCTGTTACAACCTTGCAATTTTCATGCAGCCTTACCTTAAGTGGGTAGTCCGTTTCACCTTTATACTTCTCTCCACAACTACATGAAATTTTCTTGTCATGAAAAAAGTAATGTTCTTTTGAAATGTTTTTTAATAGACAGACGTTAAAAAGCTGCGTGCGTCACATGACAGCTTTTAATGGACGCTCCTATTCAAAAAGTTACAGTCAAAACATGGGGATACAATAACAACATCGGAAAATAACATCCTTGCAAATGGCCAGTGAAGATACTGAAAGTGCTTGGAAAGTAAATGAAAAATATGGAACATTATATTGATCGATACTCGTATTTAAGTAGATATTCTGTTTTTAATCAAGCAGTTTTACATAGTTAATCAAACAGTGGATAGGGGTCGCAGGTTCGAATCCTGCCGAATGACATATATTTACGTAATAAAAATTTATCGTAAATAATCAGGCCGGTAGAAATAAATACATAATACTTTTTGATTAAAAAGAGAATATCTACTTAAATACGAATATCGACCGAAAATAATGTTCAAACAAATTATTTTATATATATATATATATATATATATATATATATATATATATATATATCGTAAGAAGAAGTTTGTTGAAAATGCAATTTAAAACTTTCGCATGAAACTATTTAAAATATTTCTTTCATATTTAATTACAATCTTATTCAACTTAATTTCTCTTAGTCATTTGGATGCTATCCGTGATACCCGTTTAGGGGATCATGCCTATTTCTATCCATGACTGATTGACTAGGCAGAAGATTTTATGCAGTAGGTTGCCATTTCTTTTTGCGGTAGACTATTTGCCAATCAAAGCTATAGAACTCAATCAACTATCTCCTCCTATGTTAATTATAACTGTTTCGATTTTCTCGAAAAAATTAATCGTTGCTCACATCCATGGCATTTTCAGCGTACACCTATAGGGTTAGATTTCTGTTGCTTCAAATCTCTTCCTCATCAATGGAGAGATTATCCATCATTCACTGCTATATTGCAGGAATCATGTTACAAAATATTTCATTACTTTTTCTTTTATTTTATCTTCGGTTTTTCAATACTTTGCTTAGATTTAGGGGGTCATATTTCGCTCTCATGATATACATTTATATTTCAGTCTCCCGGTTTCCATTCTTTGTTAAAACAATTAATATATAATTAGGTTTTTGTAATTGTTTGATATATAAATTTTTAATTTCCATCTCGGGTTTCTTTTGCTAAATCGCCTCATTTTATATAAATGTAAATTTCTAAATAAAATGTTTGGAATGTAGCTTTTTGTTTCCATAACCTTTTAGATTGTAGTATTGGTAACCTTAAGCGGTAGGAGTTCAAAATCTATCTGTAAAATAAAATTCTTTTTAAAGATTTTTAAGTGGTCTTAAATTTTTGATCAGGATTGTGTTTACATTCTATTTTATATAATCTAAATTTTGTAGATTAAGCATTGTCAGTTATGATTCATTATGGATTACTATTAAATTCGTCTTAATTTCAGTTGCTTTTTTTATGGAAACGAGAAAGACAGTTAGTCTGTGATTGTAATCAACGCAGCACACAGTTAGAGAAAAACATTTGCAGGAAAATAAAATAAAGACATATTAATAAAAAAAATGGATGATAAATATTTTCATATTATTTTAATTCAATTTACGCTTTCTTCTCTACCACATATTTGTTTATTAAACTCCTTATTGCATTTGGCTTAGACAATAAATCTCAGATTAACCGAATCTAGCCAAATTCCGCCAACCTTTTTCTCAACGCCCCTCGCCCCATTCTCGCACGAAAAGACCCCAAAGCCACGCATCGCCTTTAATTCAGCGTGTCAGTTAAAAAGCTTTTGCGCGCAATCTGCCATATTGAACTTGTCTTGGCGTCTTTGATTCCCAGATGTTCGGCTTAATCTCGAGAAATCTCGAGAAATCTCGAAAGAAATCTCGAAAGAAGAACGCACATCAACACTCCGGCTATAGGCGATTTTTTCTTTCCAGTATGTCTATCCATGTCCTTTTGTAAATTACATTAGCTGGTCCTCTTCCCTTGACCACCACAAGCCGTTAAGCCTGGTCTTGAGATGGTCACTTCAGCTTCATCGTCCTCCATAATAGCTAAAGTTGAATTAATGCCTACATGATCACAGCTCATGTGAACCGTCTAAGTGAAGGCTGTCCAACGGAGATGGTGTCTTGCAGTGATGGCGGTGGAGTGATTGTGATGGAGCTTGGTGACGTTATAGGCCTCAAGTGTTTGCCCCCTGAATTCTGTTTGCCTGACCAAACTGACCACATTTGGATTAAGATAAACAGAAGAAATAGTGAAAGAAATAAAAGAAGAGACATTTTGAAGAATAGAAAGAATAGGGGAAGCAAGTAAGAAAAGCAGAAAAATGGAGGAAAGTAAAAAGAAAGATGTATAGTGTTGGAGAAAAGGAAAGATAACAACGCGTGGAAGAATAAAATTAAGAAAAAAAGAAAGAAAAAAGATGTAGGTATGGAAAATAATACACTATAGACGAATTGAAGATTATTATTGAGCAACTATTACAATATTTTTTTTCTTTTTTTTTTAATCATATCACCCCGAGCAAGGCGGTAACGCCACTGATGTGCAGGGGGCTACGTAAGAGTAAAAATATTGGAAAAAAGAAAGCCGGAAACCACATCCTGAACAGGGAACAAGGGATGAGCCTCTACACCTGTACAATAGACGTGGGCGGAGCGTGAACTGGGCGATAGTTTAGTCTATCTACTCCAATTGAGAAAAAAAATGAAAAAGAAAAAAAAAGGAAAGTGAAAAGACTGGAAAAGAGAAAGCCGGAAACCACATCCTGAACAGGGAACAAGGGATGAGCCTCTACACCTGTACAATAGACGTGGGTGGAGTGTGAACCGGGCGATAATCTAGTCTATCTACTCCAATTGAGAAAAAAAAGGAAAAAGAAAAAAAGAAAAGTGAAAAGATTGGAAAAGAGAAAGCCGGAAACCACATCCTGAACAGGGAACAAGGGATGAGCCTCTACACCTGTACAATAGACATGGGTGGATCGGAGACGAATAGAATATCGAGAGCAGTTGAAGACAATCCTGGAAAATCAAGGAACAGGCAATGCTTTAATTTGATTTTCGCCGGACTTAGTAGTTAACTCAGTTAGTGGATTGAATTACATCTAGGAATAAAACATTACATTCCAGTTGTATTTTAGCATGTAAGTCAGTCAGTTAAGTGTCTTACATGATACACGTTTGGGCGATTATGTCTCGAAAGAGGCATGACTGACTGGGAAGAAAATTATCCTGCATTAGGTTTCCATTAATTTCTGCGGAAGACTGGTTGCCAGTCCTGTTATTTAACCCATAACTGGAGGGAAGAGATGGATTAATTCCTTTCCCAAGAGTATTTGCGCGTAAGTGAAATGCAAGGAATTCAACTGGAATTTGAACTCGGCTCTCCGGTTTCTTATTCCAACTCGATATCCGCTGCACCACAATGCACATTTTAGAACGTACGGGACCATTTTTATAAAAGAACGCAAAGGATAGTCGCATGAAAACAAAGTACGTCTTATGTTACGAAATATCCTGCCCCACTGAATATGAAAAATATGTGAATTTCATTTCGTTGAATACTCCAGAAAAATATCATTTAATGTGAAAGAATTGACATTATCCAAAATGTTTGATGAAAAAATTCACATTTTTAGGCGCGTTGGCTGTGCGTAAACTTTACTGAGGACTAGTGTGAGAAATTTAATTTGAACGGATTAGCACCAGACAAGTTTAAATAGCTAATATTTGTTAAAGGTCTAACATGAAGCAATTATGCTGAAATATGCTCGCGAATCTTTACAAAACTTGAACAGGATTTAAAGTTAATGAATCAGAATGTTGCGGAGGAGTGCCAAAAAATCTCAATTAAGACACGATGAAGCGAAAATCAAACAAAATGTTATGTCTGAAGTAGAAGTAGTTTAAAAAAGGCAGTAATTCAAAATGAAGTCATAAATAAAAAACTACTAAAGTTAAACAATGCTATGCCAATGCTATGCTTCATTGAAAACCAAAAATTGATTTAATTGCGGAAAAACAGGTTACTCTATGTCGAAAAGCAAATGAAAGAAACAAATGAACTTACTGTATAGTTCAAATAGTAAAAAATTCGGGATAGTAAAAATGAATAACGCTACGTTACGATTTCAATTGGACACTGGTAGTTATTATAGGATACAAATCCTACATCACTCAACATTTAATTAAAACACACTATGTAAAACTGCCCGCCTGCAAAATCGGATCCAAACGACTAAAAAGATTTTGGAAAACTCAGACCAAGGTAAATTTCACAAGTCAGTGTTAAAAATAAGATTCCAGATGCTGATTGGATAGGAAATAGCAAATTGATCTAGAACACAAATCAATTTTTTTTCACACCTAGAATACGGAAACGCCTGTTAGAGCCGGTCACATGACTAAAATCTACTACTTAAACCGCATCTCTTGACTGGTCAAAATGAGTCAGAATGGGAGCGGTTTCTGAAGTATCTCGTCGCCATGTAAGGAAGAAACTTCAAGCCGAGGTCACGTCTCGCCGACATACATTCATTCTACCTTTACTTCCAATTTTCTTTCTTCCTTTTCACTCCACGTCGCCAAAGAAAACAACAATGACAACAGGACATGTTTAACTGACTCCAAAGACTAAAGTCCACTCAGCACAATTTCTTTATTTGTTTCACCTTCTTTCTCACCCTGTCACCAACCTACCAAAAAAGGAAAGGAACACAGACTTTATTAGTTAAGTAGATTTTTTTAATCTTGTTATATACATATATATAGTTCTTCTACTATCATCAGTATAAGCCCCGGGACACTTAGGTACTTACTACTATTTCTCTCGAATATTTAACACGTGCATTTTTCTATTTGAAAATTTCAGTCATACAAAATAATTAACTACATGCATTTTCCAATCGAGTATTTTACTATTTTTTTACAATTATTTTACAAACAAAATACTTTCATTTTTTTTTCCAACCATTCATTCAGTCTTCTGATATTTTAAATTATGGGGACATCGGCGCAAGGCCCCCACATGATATTACAATTAATGAGTCCAAACTTGGAACAGAATGAGAAAGCCTAAATTGAAAAACCGACAAATTTTCAAGAGGAATATCGGACAAGAAAATAATTTTTCTTGGGAAAAGTGTGATACCGCTCTTGCCGGTAAAACTAAAAAAATAAATGTTTACATATTAAAAAAATTAATCTCGACTTTGTAGACGGTATGAATAAAAAAATAAACTAAAAATAAATTAAAAAAAATAAAAATATAAATTCACGAACATTTTTTCAAAATGGACAAAGTCACAGCCATATTCGATTTAAAAGAAAATGTGATACCAGTTTTCAGCCTAAACGAAAGATTCACTTTCCTGCGTAGGAATCTATTAACACCGAATTTGATAGGTTAGAAAACTACAGAGTTAGTGAAAAAATATATTATAGCGGTTTATATTAAAAGAAAAATAATAAAATTTATTTATGTGCAAACTTTTCAACTGGGTTGAATGACTACCTCCTCCCACATATATATCCCCTACCAACTTTAAAGGGTATATTTTCCAAATTAATTTTCGGTAATGTTTTTAAATTGATAGCTCTGGGGTATATCTTCAAATCGAAGTCGATGAGGGGTACCAGAATTATTTGGCTATATCTAAACTTATTTATAAATGGAACTTTGTGTCTCTGTGTGTGTGTGTGTGTCTGTGTGTGCGTGTGTGTCTGTGTGTCTGTGTGTATCCGTTACCTATAGACACCGAAACGGCTGAACCGATTTTCCTGAAAATTTACACAGTTTTACTATAAGCGTCTGCAAGTGTTCTTAGATAGGTTTTGTGTCGCGGTACTGCCGATAAATACCGAAAATCGATAATCGAAAAAATCGGGTTATAGAAGAATTGGTCCGATTTTAATCAAATTTGATACACCCATAGACAAAGATATAAGAAACGATATTCAGAAGTTTCAAGATTGCAGTTCTTACAATAGTGCAGAAAATCAATAATACATATATATCTTTATATATAGAGAGAGAGGCAAGATGTTTTTGTGTCTGTTTATCTGTCTGTATGTTCTTTATACAATCCACAATTTTTATCCGATTCTCACCATACTTCACACAAATATTCTTCAGTCTGGATTAATTTTAAAGCTTTCATTACACCCGAGCAACGCCGGGCTATACTGCTAGTATACTTCTAAATGACTATAATCTGAGAAGATTACCCTTCGTTTTAGAAGTAGTCTTAGGTATTTTTCAGCAGATAATGGATACACTGTTAACTGGACTAGACGGTGCCACCGTTTAGAAAAAAAAATTAAAGTCATAGAAGCGAACAGTATAGCGTGACAAGAATTTCAGAGCGTATATTTAATGACGTCAAATACAAAACGTCACTGCGGAAATATCACCTGCACAGCTTATGATTACTAGGAATTGGAGATCTATTTTCGACAAATTGCAGCCAGGAAATAAAAAGAAAATTTTAAAATTTTAAACTGTCAGACCATTGAATAACTGCGATAATGTTTTTAAGGTTAAATGCCGGACATGAAGATTAGCAAGAAGCAAAAATAACTCAAAGCACTGATAGTATATTGTACATTGTTCAAGATGGACAATTCCGATGTAAAAGACATGCAAATCAATTGATGTCTAGATATGATGAGAATAAGTAAGTAGTATAATTTAATTTACCGAGGCACATGTATTAGAATATTATCAAAATAAATATTCCTAAAACGAAAACAACTATACAACACAAGGGTAGGCAAAAGCGTAAACCGCCTCAAAATTCGAAATAGTCAGTCAGTTAAGTGTCATACGTGATACACGCTTGGGTGATCATGTCTCGAAAGAGACATGACTGACTGGGCAGAAGATTATCCCGCAGTAGGTTGCCATTGCTTTCTGCAGTAGATTGGTTGCCGACCAAAGCTATATAACCCAATCTGTCCTGTTATTTAGCCCATAACTGGAAGGAATAGACGGATTAATACCTTTCCCAAGGTTATTTGCACGCAAGTGAATGCAATAAATTAGGCTGGAATTCGAACTCGGCTCCACCGATTTCTCGCTCCGAGCCGATATCCAATGCACCACAACGCACATCCTTCGAAAAAGACCAACTGAATATCAGAAAAAAAATTATCGACTAATGAAAGTGCATATTTAAAAAGGGTAGGTATTGTGGAGAAGAACACACTTCTCCATCGAAGACTGGTCCGACACCTTTATGGTTTTGTTAAAATCTGTCCGTTTATGTCTGGCGTAAGCAATAAGTCGGATTACACTTTAATTTAACTCCATTTTTTCTAAGACTGCAAAAAGGTATTTGTTTACATTTATTTTTAATTATATCTGTTGCGATTTTTGTATTTCGTTTTTGCTTCACGGTTTTCTTTCACCCTCATCTCCCGTCAATTTTATTTTCTTATTTCTAGGACGTAATCTCCTTTAATTTTTTTGGCGCTACGGCTTTTGATTTAATTTTTCTTTTTTTTTCTTTTTTAATTTTTATTTCTTTAACCTTAAAACTCAGTTTTTCAGTGTTCCTTGTTTTTTGCACATTGATTTTGTCATTTTAAATTGTTCACTTTAAGCGGCACCCTTCATTTACATCGTTTTATTTTTCTTGCCTTTGAATTAATTTTATTGTATTTTACGCGTTGAATCTTTTAAAATTTCCTTTGTTTGCTGGTAAACCCAGTTTTTCATTCCATTTTTATTGTTTCTTTGTTTAGCATTGGTATGTTAAACTAATTTTATTCCCCCAACACATAGACATTTTTTGCGACCTAACTCGTTTTTTTGTTTTTTTTTTCTTTGTTTAGTCAAATGTTTATTTTATTTACTTGAATTTGTTTTCCCTATAAGGAAACAATAGAAAGAGCACAATCTATTTAAATATGTCAGAAAAAAGTCAGTCCGTTAGAAAAAGTCCTGTTCGGTTGAAAATAACAAAAGACAACAAAAATAAAAGCAACAACTGGATAAAGAATTTAAAAAAAGATAGAAGATGAACAATGTATGGTGGCCGCTAAGACAAGCCCGATAAAAAGGACAAGACCAACGACACCAAAAACAACAGAAGATATAATGTAGTGACTGGAGAATTGCTTTCTTGCTAGAATTTCCCACTCTAAGATGTATAATCAACTTAACGGAGTTGAGAAAAAGAGTCTAGAATTTCGAATAAATCTTGATAGATCCCCAGGAATAGCATTAGATTGAGAAAAAATGTGTCCGGTTTTTTAGTCGATAAGAGTTAGCTCAGAATTTGTCGCTACACTAAAGATAATATGATAATATCTTTGGCATTTGTATCGGTTAAAAGTCAGTCTAATCAAGAGGAAAGTTACTTCATGTTGGACGTACTATTATCCATTCTTACCGACTGTGAGGTTGCCTCTTCTTCTTCTTCTATGTGCCCTGTCCCTTCAGGACGTAGGCGATCATGGATCTCCACGTCTCCCTATCCCTTGTGGCTCTTAGTATGTTTGCTCCTGTTGCTCCTGGCAACCCCCGTTCCGTCATCCACCTGATCAGACCCTGCAAATATATTATCCGCTGCCTTCCTCTGTCTCTCCTTCCTTCTATCTGTCCAGTCAGTATCAGGTTCTCCAGGCTTTCCTTCCTCATTGCATGTCCCAGGAACTTCAGTTGTCTCTTCCTGATGCTCAGCATCAATTTCCTTTTTGTTGCCATTCTTTCTAACACTTCGTCGTTGCTTGTATGCTCAGTCCACGATATCCGTAGCATCCTTCTGTAGAACCACATTTAGGCCGCTTCCAGTTTTGTCCTCATTTTCGATGATATTGTCCAGCATTCACAGCCGTACTGAAGAACTGACATCACGTAGCAGTCTAGCACTCTTTTATATTATATAAAATATAATGGGATCGAAAATTATCATTAAATTATTGCGTATTTAAGCGGTTACTTAGTTAAGTCTCATACGTAAGACACTATTTAGCGATCATATCTCTTTCAATCCATGACTTTCAATCCAGTTGAGATCTCATATCAAAAGACAGCATAATCAAGTTAAATACCTCTTTGGATTTTCTTTTACCGCCACATGGCTGCTGAAGTGACTAAGAGCGAGGCCCTCGTTATAGAGTCTGAGATCCAGGGTTAGATGGTATTTTTTACGAACTGTACTGAGGCAGTCGTCCGTTCCTTGCTCTCTTGCTGGAAGTGTTTTACAACAAATGGAGAAAGCAGGATCTATAACTCCACGATTTACCAAGGGTGTGGTCAAGATGTTTACGCAAAAGCAAGCACGCTAGGGATAGCGTAGTTAACTTTCGCCCTTAGAGAATCTTTCTGTCGAGGGTAATGCGGAATTAGGTACTTTGCATATCTACCCCGTTCTCTTTTACCGACTCTCCGTGCTTTCACTCTTATCTGCCTTGCTACTGTACTTAGGCTATTTTTTTATATATATATTTTACCTCTTCTCTTCTTAAGGCAATATGGTTATGCCTAGCGTTGAGATTCGTCAACCTACGCTTCGCATCGCATTTCTAGATCGAATGTGTTCGCAGTGGAAATGGCGATGGAAATGGCGAATTATGAAAGGAAAACGCCAGCAAGAACTTTCTATCCCCACGAACTGTGCATTCGTGTGAGAAGAAGGAATATTGCATAGCTTGCTTTGGTCAGTTATTGTGTCTACCTAAGTTATATAATATAAGACAGATGAAGACTAACATTCTACATTCACAATTTTGGCTTCGTGCCATAGATTTTTGTGTATTGTACAAAAGTAAATATCATTGCTATGAGACAGTAGACAGTTACGAAACAATAATAAGAATAATAAATAAGTGAACTTGATATCTTAATACAGATTTCAATAAAACTATGTGCACTTCAGGTGATACTATATTTTTATTGTTTTCACCAAAAGATTATAGAAAATATCATGAGATCGAAAATTATCATTAAATTATTGCGTATTTAAGCAATTACTTAGTTAAGTCTCATACGTAAGACACTCTTTAGCGATCATGTCTCTTTCAATTCATGACTGACTATGCAAATGATTTTCATACAGTAGGTTAGCATTACTTTCGCCAGTAAACCAGATGCCAACCAAGGCTATAAACCCAAAACTGTCTTACTATTCATTTCTTTTATCCTGATCAGTCAGTTAATTGCCATACGTGATACATGTTTGGGTGATCATGTCTCTTTCAATCCATCACTGTCTATACAAATGATTTTCATGAAATAGGTTGGCATATTTTCTGCATTAAACTGGTTGCCACCCAAGGCTATAGAACCCAATGCTTAACTCTATTTAAAGAAGGATTAATAACTTCTTCAAGGTTATTTGTGCGTAAGTGAATGCAACGAAATCTACTGTCATTTGAACTCGGAAGAAATATGTGGATTGCTTTACCATACATGTTCAAATGAGAAAAAATGGTACGCTGTTAAAAGATGTTTTTTAAAAGAAAGTTACAAAGAAAAAATGTCAAAAATATACGTTTAAACCGTCGGAGTTTTCGAAGATTCTTAGGCAAAAGTTGTGGTGAGAGGCAGTATCAATGCTGCGTTGTAGGGTAAATAAGGAATTGAGAATTTGGCTACACTCAGGCCGGGCAACAACCTATCCTACTAGCGTAGTGGGGAAGATGTCTATATGGCTTTGGGGTTTTGTGGTGAGTTTTTGGTCGAATTTGGCTATAAAAATGATTACGTCATAGATACACGCGCTAGGTTGTCACAAGGAAACTTCCATTAAATGGAATGTGATCGATCAGTCAGTTAGTTAAGTGCCATACGTGATACACGCTTGGGCGATCATGTCTCGAAAGAGACATGACTGATTGGGCAGAAGATTATCCCGCAGTAGGTTGCCATTGTTTTCTACGGTGGACTGGTTGACGACCAAGGCTATAGAACCCAATCTGTCCTATTATTTAACCCATAACTGGAGGAGATGGATTAATACCTTTCCCAAGGGTATTTGCCCGTAAGTGAATGCAATAAATTCAACTGGAATTCGAACTCGGTTCCCCGATTTCTCGTTCCGAGCCGATATCCACTGCGCCAAAACGCACATCCTAATAAATAATAATATAAATAAATATTTATATTTATTTAAATTTTCCTTTTCCCACTCATTTTTAAGTTTCTGTTCTTAATTTGTCCACAATATGAAACTCTTTATGTTTTAGTAGATTTACTGCCATGCATCGGATTATACAGATTTAAAAAAAAAATATGTTAGCGGAATTCGTGTTTATTTTCATCATTAATGTATTCATTTAAAATTTACCCGAATGTTTCCCTCATGGTCATCTCCGTGTAGTATCTGGAGTACAAAATACAAGTGGGATTTGTTTAAAAAAAACTTGCTGAAAACTTTGATGCAGAGTTTGTGGAAATGTAAAAGAACTTCTATGGTGTCTTGTTTCTCTATTCACCTGCTGGAATACTAAAGCACGCACATTTACTAAAAGATGGTTTACGCGTATGCTCACAATCATATCACTTTGAATACAACGGGTCTCGCTCGATCACTGAAGTTAAGCACCGTTGAGCCTGGTCAGTACTTAGATGGTTGACCGCTTGTGAATACCAGGTGCTGTAATCGTTTATTGACGGATGTGCGTTGTGATGCGGTGGATGTCGACTCTGAAGAGGAAATCGGGCAACCGAGTTCCAATTCCAGTCAAACACTCTAATTTGCACTGGTACCCTTAGGAAAAGTATTAATCCGTCCCTTTCCTCCAGTTATGGGTTAAATAACTGAGGTTTGCTGTTCATGCGATCTGTGGCGAACTTCTGCACCGATTGTTTGTTACCAGAAGTTCGAAAAAGTGTGGATGGTGCTACACAAGCTTTCACCACTCAAAAGAATTCTCTGTATGGCAGTCTAACTGAATTAGACACTTATACGTCGAAATCGACGGGAGAGTCCATAATGCTCAAAATCACTAATTGTATGTGTCAATCAATATAAAAAGGTAAGTCTCATATTATTCCTAGATCAAAAAAGAATGTTCTACAATTTCATAGATTTTTAGATATCAGTCAATTAAGTTCTATACGTGAAACACGCTTGGGCGATCATGTCTCGAAAAAAATATGACTGACTGGGCAGAAGGTTGCCATTGCTTTCTGCGGTGGACTGGTTGCCAGCCAAGGCTATAGAACCCAATATGTGTTGTTATTTAACCCTTAACTAGAGGGAAGAGACAGATTAATACATTTCCCAAGGGCATTTTTGCGTAAAGTGAATGCAAGGATTTGAATTGGAATTCGAACTCGGCTCCCCGATTTCTCGTTCCGAGCCGATAACCATTGCACCACAACGCACATCCTAAGAGATATCAATCCAATTAAAAACAATCTTAGCTGAAACATCAAATCACAAACGCACGCTCAATTTTGCACACCATCAACGCTTCTATTCATTTTACACCCACATTTTCTCCTGACTCATTTACAAAAAGAAAAAATTTCAAATTTTCAGGAATGTTTCATACACTTTGTCAAAACGAAAAAATTCCCTTCTTCCGCCAATATCTGTCTCTGTCCGTTGGTATTTTAACCCGGGGGCTAAGGAAATTCCATTCCCCACCTGTTTGTCAAATATTTTAGTATTTTTTTTTTTTAGTTTTTTTCTTTATTTTCGATGCCTCGCTTTCCAAGACACGATTGACAACGGAACTGCATAAAACACTTCAGGCCAAAAATATCGACGCCATTAATGACGCGCTTATTAAAGCGACATTTACGTTCGACAGAAACTTTAAAAAAAGTAAAACACGTGCGAGAAGCAGTGATATTCACGTAAAATAGTGACAGTGTCTGATAGATACAAAGGCAGACGAACAGAGAAGAGAAAAAAAAAGAATAAAGGTTGTTTTTAACATTTTCTTTTCTCCCTTCAATCGATCAGTCATGCTTGAGGAGTGAGGCGTGGGGTGCATTGTTGACAAGATTATACAGATTTCAAAAATCAGCAATATAGATATTTTTGCAGTCGGCGTCAAGAAATACACCAGTATTGTCAGGGTCCATGAATAGGTCGATATTACTTACAAGATAAGTAAGTTTTTCAAGTGTATAGACTTTTTGCTGACGTCTTTGTCAAATAGAAAAATGTAAATAATATAAAATGGCAAAGAAAAATACAAGATTCTGAAAAACAGGAAAAGAGCTAGATAGATAGACTGAAAGATAGATGTGAACAAACTGATATATATATATATATATATATATATATATATATATATATATATATATACAGGGTGTCCATAAAGTTCGTTTGCACTTTAAAAAATCATAACTTTATTTGTATTTACAATAGAAGTAATTTGAAAAAAAAGGATTAGAAAGAAGTAAATTTATATTTTTTAAGGTTTTTTAAAAATTTTATTTAAGTTTCCACCTGGTCTCCATCGTTAGCAATACAAAGGGTAATACAATTTTGCAGTTCACGGAAAGATTTGCCAACTGGTTTACAGAAATGCCTGAAATCAGTTTAGTTATTTTAGCTTTCAAATCTTCTAATGAACTAAGTTTAGTTTCATACACAATTGTTTTCACATGTCCACATAAAATAATCTAATGGAGTCAAATCAGAAAAAAGGTCCACCTCTTCCGATCCATCTGTTAGGATATTCCTGATTAGGAAACTGTCTAACACGCAGAGCAATGTGACAAGGCACTCCATCCTGTTAAAACGCTATATTATCTTTCAAGTGTAATTATTCAAAATCATTTTTACAGATTGTTTCTATCACAAATACAAATAAAGTTATAAATTCTTAAAATTTTTAAAGTGCACACGAATTTTATGGACACCCTGTATATATATATATATATATATATATATATATATATATATAGTGGGTTGTGAATATAGTTGATTAATGGGCTTTATATTTTATATATCGAGCACTATTTTAAATTAATGTTTTCGACGTTGTAAAAAATGTTTTTTCGTTCCTTATTCACTCGAATATATATATATATATATATATACATGCATGAATTAATAAAAATATATATGGGGGTATACACGTGCAAAATATTATTATTCAAGTATTAATAAAATAGTGCTCGATGTAGTATAAACATAGCTATTTTATATATATATATTTATATAAATACAAATATATTTACGCTCTCACACCCTGTTTGAGCACTCTGGAAGAGTGGGAAACTTTGTAAACAGTAGCTACTCCGGCATATACGCATCGCACATTGGATAATGAATTGGAGCACTCTAGCTATTGGGCGTGTTTATATGCACTAAAAAGCATCTTCTACCGGACGCTCGTGGCCTAGGGGTAGAATCGCCGACTGACGCCGATTTAGTCGGGTTCATAATCCTAGGTTAGGAAGCGAACGGAGTCTAAGCCGTACTGATGAGCTGTAATACAGCGAAACAGATCTGTCTGCAGATGACTATAGTATATACATTAATAAGTATACGTATTTTCGTACGTAGATAGCACAACTCAGATTTTCATGCATTATGCATGAGGTGCTTAATAAAAATTGACCGTTTTATAGATTTGAATTCACGTTCACCCGATGTTCATGGGCGTTAAATTTTATAAAATTAAGTTTCCAAAAAATCGAAGGCAAATTTTAATAAACAAAGATTGATTACAGATAAAAAAATTAAATTTAAATGTCGTTAATATGATAACAGAAATCAACAGAGGACAACAGTCCGAACAATATAAATAGTGTAAATATTTACAGTAACCCTTTTCAAAAATGTAGACAAATATTGAAAAGTGAATCTGGCAACAAAGATGAGGACATCACTCAGAATAATGTCAGTCGGCCAGTTAAGTGCCATAAGGAGGAGTGCTCCTTAGTGCCCAGGTACTCCTATCTTCTCTTGAATTAGCAGCATACTGTTCTATCCTAGCTCAGGAACTCCTATCTTCTCTCGAATTAGCAGCATACTGTTCTATTCTAGCTCAGGTACTCCTATCTTCTCTTGAATTAGCAGCAAACTCTTATATCCTAGCTCAGGTACTCCTATCTTTCTTGAATTAGCAGCATACTGTTCTATCCTAGCTCAGGATCTCCTATCTTCCATTGAATTAGCAGCATACTGTTCTATCCTAGCTCAGGTACTCCCATCTTTCTTGAATTAGCAGCATACTGTTCTATCCTAGCTCAGATACTCCTATCTTCTCTTGAATTAGCAGCAAACTCTTATATCCTAGCTCAGGTACTCCTATCTTTCTTGAATTAGCAGCATACTTTTCTATCCTAGCTCAGGAACTCCTATCTTCTTGAATTAGCAGCATACTGTTCTATCCTAGCTCAGAACTCCCATCTTTCTTGAATTAGCAGCATACTGTTCTAGCCTAGCTCAGGAACTCCTATCTTCTCTTGAATTAGCAGCATACTGTTCTATCCTAGCCTGTGCAATTTATCTTCTCTTTGAATTCAGTGGCAAACTGGTTCTAGCCTAGCTCAGAACTCCTATCTTCTCTTGAATTAGCAGCATACTGTTCTATTCTAGCTCAGAAACTCCTATCTTCTCTCTTGAATTAGCAGCAAACTGTTCTATCCTAGCTCAGGAACTCCTATCTTCTCTTGAATTAGCAGCATACTGTTCCCATCCTAGCTCAGAACCCTATCTTCTCTTGAATTAGCAGCATACTGTTCTATCCTAGCTTAGAACTCCTATCTTCTCTTGAATTAGCAGCATACTGTTCTATCCTTAGCTCAGGAACTCCTATCTTCTCTTGAATTAGCAGCATACTGTTCTATCCTAGCTCAGGAACTCCTATCTTCTTGAATAGCAGCATACTGCTCCCATCCTAGCTCAGAACTCCTATCTTCTCTTGAATTAGCAGCATACTGTTCTATCCTT
This sequence comes from Ascarosepion bandense, assembly GCA_037127315.1. NCBI lineage: Eukaryota > Metazoa > Mollusca > Cephalopoda > Sepiida > Sepiidae > Ascarosepion > Ascarosepion bandense. The sequence goes on along the minus strand of JBBBDQ010000748.1, from coordinate 3,667,282 downwards.
AGCTCAGAACCTCTATCTTCTCTTGAATTAGCAGCATACTGTTCTATCCTAGCTCAGGTACTCCCATCTTTCTTGAATTAGCAGCATACTGTTCTATCCTAGCTCAGGTACTCCTATCTTCTCTTGAATTAGCAGCATACTGTTCTATTCCAGCTCAGGGTCTCATATCTTCTCTTGAATTAGCAGCAAACTGTTCTATCCTAGCTCAGGTACTCCTATCTTCTCTTGAATTAGCAGCATACTGTCCTATCCTAGCTCAGGAACTCCTATCTTCTCTTGAATTAGCAGCATACTGTCCTATCCTAGCTCAGGAACTCCTATCTTCTTGAATTAGCAGCATACTGTTCTAACCTAGCTCAGGAACTCCTATCTTCTCTTGAATTAGCAGCATACTGTTCTATCCTAGCTCAGGAACTCCTATCTTCTCTTGAATTAGCAGCATACTGTTCTATCCTAGCTCAGGTACTCCCATCTTTCTTGAATTAGCAGCATACTGTTCTATCCTACTCAGGGTACTCCTATCTTCTTGAATTAGCAGCATACTGTTCTATTCCAGCTCAGGGTCTCATATCTTCTCTTGAATTAGCAGCAAACTGTTCTATCCTAGCTCAGGTACTCCTATCTTCTCTTGAATTAGCAGCATACTGTTCTATCCTAGCTCAGAAACTCCTATCTTCTCTTGAATTAGCAGCATACTGTTCTAGCCTAGCTCAGAAACTCCTATCTTCTCTTGAATTAGCAGCAAACTTTTCAGGGCTTCACCAGAATGAAACCAAATCTGAGTGTATGCCAATTAACATTCGCAGCAATCATGAAATTAAAACTCTCTCGAATAACATCCTTAAACGCGTTGAAGACTACAAATATCTCGTATCGCACAACAAGAAATTCTGAAAAAGACTTTGATATCAGAAAAGGCATATCATGGATTGCTTGTAACATAATGGATATGATCTGGAAATCCAATCGTGATCGTAAGATCCAAATCCAAGTTTTTCGCGCACTTATTGAACCAATCTTAATTTATGGATCTGAAACTTGGACTCTTTCAGCAAAACTACAGCGCCTTTTAGTTGGATGTTATATTCGTTTTCTCAGAAGAGTACTTGATCTTTCATGGCGAAACCACGCAACTCTAGAAATTATATATGGAGATCTACCAAGAGTATCAACCTTAGTTCAAATGAGACGTGTCCATTTTACTGGGCATTGTGCACGTGCCACAGATGAACTTGTTTCACCGTTTGTATTATGGAGGCACCCATCATCTCACAATCGATCTCGTAAGTTAACCTTTCCAGACAAGATGCATAGAGATACATCTATCGCAAAGGAAGACCTTACAGGAGCTATGACAAATAGGGAATACTGGAACGGTGTAGTGAATTCTATCTCGGGCTAGGCCGCAGAATGATGATGATGAAGTGCCATACGTGATACACGCTGGGGCGATCATGTCTCGAAAAAGACATACCTGACAGGGCAGAAGATTATCCCGCAGTAGGTTGCCATTACTTTCTGCAGTTGCCTGGTTACCAGCCAAAGCTATTGAACCCAATTTTGTTATTTACCCCAAAACCAGAGGGAAGAGACGGATTAATACATTTCCCAAGAGTATTTTGCGTAAGTGAATGAATGGATTTGAATTGGAATTCGAAATCGGCTACCCAATTTCTAGTTTCAAGCTGATACCTACTGCACCAAAACGCAACAATGATGAGGACAATAATCCAAACAAAGTACATAGAGTAAATAATTACAACACCTCATCTGAGGAATATAGACACAGGTTGAAGGTGAATATGGCAATAACAATGAGAACAACAGTCTGGACAACGTAAATAATTTAAATTATTAAATCTCATTAGGCTTCCTTCTAAATTTATTTGTATCGTTATTAATTTCAATTGTTTTTTTTTCTAGGATTTTATTAACCCACAATGTAACAGCAAACTGCACATAAATCTTGCAACTATAATAAACGGATTATATTTTCTTATAGCAGTGGATAGCTTTACGAAACGTCCCGAAATTTGTAAGGGCAAAAAGCCAACATCTACACGTCTATTGAATTTTTACACGAATTGTTGGCAAAATAAGGCATTCCGGATAACATAGTCTCGGATAACTGTACACAATACACTGCTTATAAACCTGAAGATTTTGCTACCCTGCCATATCAAGTTAAACTGTTTACAGCTATTTTAAGAGAGTTTTGAAAAACAAGTAATTAAAACGTGAGCAAACAAACTCCACATATAATTTTCAGTGTACCGAATAATGGCAAATTGAATTACACAGTCAGGCATGTAGTCTACAGAATGGATAGTCACAAAAAAGCATAAATCAGAATTCGAAAAGTTATTACCAGGTCAAAAAATGCATAAGAACGGGTGACAATAAGTTCATTGAATTTTTCAAAATTATCTAAATACTGTTTTTGCGAGTATATAAAAATGAAAAAGATGTAGGAAGATAGCATAATAATGTCACAATTTAGAAAGATGATATATATATATATATAATTTGAAATTTATGAAAGCAAACTCAACCCGTCATTTCAATTGGTTATAAACTATAGCTCATTTCAATGAGTTTAATTAGCTCATTTCATCAGATCTTACAATATTCCTTTCATCTGGTACAAAATTTTTGCCGGAATGTGTCTTTTTTTAAAATGAAGAGAAGGATAACAATAAAAATAAAAATAAAATTACAAACAAAAATAACAATAAAAATAAGGGGAAAGAGGAGGAAGAAGGAAAGAAGGAAAGAAAGAGAGCAAAAAGGAGAGTCCAGTTCCAAGTATTGGCGTCGGATCTGTCTGGAACAGTTCAGGCTGTCATGATATATATATATATACACTACCGACCATAAGTTTGGGACCACTTAGACTTATTTTCTAAGAGAAAGAAATAACACATTTTATGTCTTAGAAGAATAAATATAGATATATTTCATTGTTGCTCACAATTGTACAATAATTAAAACCAAAATTAACAGAGAGTAATTTCAAATTTAATTAAAGTTAATTCATATTTTCTTTTCATCAAAGAAACCACCACGAGCCTTTATTACTGCAGAGCAAATCTTTGGCATTCTTTCTAATAACTTATAAAAATAAGTTAGTGAAAGTGATTTCCAAGCATCCTGCAAGCATTTAAACAACCTTTGTTCATTTTTAGGAAGTTTATTTCGAACTGTACGATCAATTTCATCCCTTATTCTCCATCTTTAATAGTGGTTTCTTAACTGCTACACAGCCTTTAAGCCAAGCAGAATGAAGTCATCTCTTAACAGTAGTAACAGATACTGGATGTTGCCGAATAGAATTCATTTCAATTGGTAATTCTGCTTCTTTTCTCGCACTTCGCGCTGTGGAATTCCTTTTCCGTATACTTGCTTTCCTGAGGGCTACAACGTCTAGGAATTTAAATGCAATGTCAATTCCCATCCCTTATCCACTTGACCCCAGTCTTTCTACATCACCCCGTATATCTTGTTGTTTTCTTTTCTTTCTACCTTCACAACTGTCTTCATACCTGTGTCCCCATCCTTCTCTTGCCCTTTTCTCTGACACACCCTGTAACTGGTTCGTCTTTCTCTTCACTCTCCTCCTGAATAATCTTTTACTTTTATGTAGCCCCCTGCGCATCAGTGACGGTAGCAGCTTGCTTGGGGAGAAACGATTAAAAAAACATATATTGTCAACCCCGTTTAATCAAAGAATGAGGACAAATTCTAGTAATTTCTTCTATGTTAGTAGGAGGTATGTGGCTTTGCCATTTGGTTAGTAGTGGTAGGTATAAGGGAAAAGGTTACTGCTTAGCCAAATTTAAAAAAATACTTCTATTGTGACTTAATGGAAGAAAAAGATAATTATTGCAATTTAAATTTATTATTATGACGACACATACCAATGATTTCTCTACGTTTATTCAGAAGTACATTCTGATATTGAAATTTCAAAATCTTTATTTTTCTTTTTAAACAAAGATTACATCTATCCCTTAAGCTATTAAGAGTACTTGTCTTATGTATCACTTTCCACTTTATGTATGGATTGAGGTCATTTCCTTTCAATTCCCAGTATCTTCGGGAAAGGGCTGTTTGATACCTTAAAATAGGGTTAGTGAAAGTGTGCCTATGTATATAAAATCTTTGCTTCCAATTTCCCGCCGAAATTCCTATATAAAAGTTATATTCTCTTTATTTTTTCAAAGAACAGGTAGGAAAAATGTCTACATTTCTACCTGTTCTTTACTTATTCTATTCTTCTTGTCGGATTTCAATCCATATATTCAACTGGAAAATATTACGACAGAATGAATTTAATTTTAAAATGAAGTAACTGTTTTCAGAACGGGAAAGTATCAATTTAAATTGACATATGCTTACGTTATTCAATACTATATATTTGAATGGACATATGGCGCCTAGATATCTATATATATATATAGATATAAATATACAAGTAGAGACTTGTACTCACAGAAAGATTTGAACAGAATGAACGTCATATTGTATTTAAGACCTTAGGACCCTTTCGGCTAACAAATCATTAAAGTTTCTCGCTGCAAAATTTCAATGATTGGCAGGACACATTTATATGAAATGAAGAAGGGAAGATAGACCCCGCTTAAAAACAAAACTTTAATCAAAATTAATTAAAATATAAGGGGGTGAAAATGTAAAGTTGCACAAAAAATAATAAAATAGAAAAAAAAAGGACCCATATTCTCTCCAACAGCCGTAAGGTGCGAATGATGTGCTCTTTCTGTCTGCACAGGCTAGGCTGATGTATTTTTAAATACGCAGCCTCCAGAACACGTAGATGGCATGCCGAGTGGACACTGTGCAGAACAGAAAACCAAGCATCCTCATACCAAGCGACACAGTCGTGACTGGCAAATAAATGTTGTCCGATGGCCGAGTCGTGAATAGCTTGAGTTGTTCTTAAAGCCCAACTTGGACTACCCGAACGTACATTTGAGGGGACGTGCTGCGCTTCTCTTGATTCCAACCTTAGATTCGTTCGTCCTATGTAACCCGCATCGCAACGGCATTGGAATTTGTTTACAACTGAATTTTTACGGAAATAGAACAACCTATCTTTACTTAACGAACGAAACACAGTTTGAGTCTGAAACACAGTACGCAACTTAACTGAAAAGTAACACGACAAAACACACGCCGATATATATATATATGGGAGACTATATATATATAATTGTAGACTTTGAAAAACAGTAGCTACTCCGGCATGTACGCATCGCTCATTCAATAATGAATTAGAGCACTCTGGCTATTGGGCATTTATAATGATAATTATCACACTAAAAAGTCTGCCTCCTTCTACCGAGCGCCCATAGCCCAGAGGTAGAATCGCCGACTGACGCCACTTCGGTCGGGGTTCAATCCTGGGTTAAAAAGCAATCGGAGTCTAACCGTACTGATGAGCTGTGATACAGCGAAACAGATCTGTCTGCGGATGACTATATATATATGTGTGTGTGTGTGTGTGTGTGTGTGTGTGTGTGTGTGTGTGTGTGTGTGTGTGTGTGTGTGTGATTATGATACTAGTAAGAACTAAATACTAATATAAAATATCCTATTACTGTTAAAGCGTTGGGCAGGAACTTTTCTATGCCTGTTAACATTGATTCAATCAGTCATTTAAGTGCCATACTCTATGGGCTTTGATCAGGAGGTCCTCCTTGATGAAGAGGTCAAGTCACGTGAAATCTAATGACGGTTTCCTCTAGGGGACACAGGTTCGAATCCCAACAGAGGACACATATCTTTCTAACAAGATTTCTTGAATGTTCAGTCAGGTAAATCAAAAGTAGTAAGTATACTCTTTAATAATAATAACAGAGCGTCTACTCAAATATGAGTATCCGTTAAAATCACGTTTAAACATGACATTCATACGAGTGTGATACGCTAGGAGGTTCAAAATTTTTAAATACTTTTTCTCTCCAGCCAGATTCCTTTCTATCCGTTGTATTTCCATAATGTTTGTTATTAAATATCGAACACACTCACGCGCATACACACAAACATTGCTCTCGCACTTTAGATAGGATAGATTTCATGTAAACGGTAACTACATATGGCTTAACGCTAAGTTCTTTGATTACCGTAGTAAACGGAGTTTGGTTCGGCTATCAAATTGAACGCTTTCAGTCATCGGAATTAGTTTACATCCTGTGTGAAAGCTGCCTATCTCTACCGTTACGCAGATAGCTCAGTGCTAAGATATTTTTCTAATGAAAAATTAGTCGGATTTCGATACTGGCTTGAATCTACACGGATAATCCAACTTCACTGGAGAGCTGTAATATATATATATATATATATATATATATATATATTACAGCACTCCAGTATATATATATATATATATATATATATATATATATATATATATATATATATCCAGATGAAGAGAACCTAAGGTTTTACTCTTGTGAGTACCCAGGCTTTTATTTTATTAGAAACAGTGCTCAATATAATAAATGATATAGAGCTTAATATAATCATATGATATGAATTAATTGTAAATTGCGGCATGGAAATTTCTATGTTTTAAGATAGATTTTTTATGTAAATCATATTCACCACCAACATTCAACATTGCCTGTTGAAAAGAATCTATCTCGATACATAGACATTTCTGTGTCGCAATGTACAATTAATTAATAATTATATGATTATATCTATCTATCTATCTATCTATCTATCTATCTATCTATCTATCTATCTCTCTCTCTCTCTCTCTCTCTCTCTCTCTCTATATATATATATATATATATATATATATATATATATTAAAAAAGGATTAATTCAAAGATGTTGAATGGCCATTTCGATATGAAGATCCCAACGGGGGATAACACATCACCTCAGCAACAGAAAAATCCTTTCAGAAAATGGAGAAAAATTAGTCTACTTTTCCTTTTTAAATAGATTGCAAAGAAATTATAAAATAAAAATAAAAATAAAAATAAAACGGAAACAAAGGAAAAGAAAAAGAAAACGAAAAAGAAAAAGATAAAATCAAATGAAATAAATAAGAAAAGAAAAAATTGACATCGTCTGGGTTCGCAAAAAAAAGAAAGAGAAGGTAACTAAAAATTAACAGACAGCCGTGTTAAATCGACGTAAGTTTAAGCAACACGGAAAAAAGGTGGTAAGGTAGATAAAAGAAGGAAGGGAGGGAAAAAGAAAAGAAAAGAAAGAAAAATTTTTTTTAAATATTACAGACGCTGGACAAATTCAAAAACCTAATTTCCCAAAAACGTTGAAGTATTAGAAAAAGGCCTTTACTTAAAAAGGCATAATTATTAATAAAAGGGAATTAAAAGATATAGGATTTAAAATAAAATTATTAAAAAAAAAAATATATATATATATATAAACACACACGCAAGCATAATGTAGGTGACAATTCTACTCTAAAGCTTCTTTACTCGCACTTCCCGCCTGTGAATCGACCTTCCGTATACTTGCTATCCTGACGGCTTCAACCTGCAGGAATTTAAATGCAATGTCAATTCCCATCTCTTATCCACTTAACTCAAGTCCTTTCTATCTCACCCCATGTATCTTGTTCTTTTCCTTTCTCTCTACCTTCGCAACTGTTTTCACTCCTGTGTCCACATCCTTCTCTTGTCACCCCTTGTAGCTGGTCCGTCTTCCTCTTAACTCTCCATCTGCCTAAAACTTTAACTCTCTTATTTTGCTCCTTGCACATCAATGGCGGTACCGCCTTGGATGGGGTGAAATGATTTTAAAAAACATACATACATACATACACTGAGAAAATGAGAGATAAGCACCTACTCCTGCTCAAAAGACCTGTTGAAATAGTATGAACCGCTTGATAGGCTAATCTATTTTCTCTTATTAATTTTTTTTTCAAATCCGTCATAGTCGGAATGAAGAAGTTTCTAGAGCCTCTTTATCTTCTATTAATGTCAGATTAAAAAAATAGAGTAGATGGAGAATGTCGTTTCGACTTTCCACTTGAGATCGTGTTAACCGTATAGTGCGTTAACTTTCCATCTTGTCAGTTAATTTAAAAAACAATCCACGTCACTGAATTAACGTTTTCGTTCAACAAAATGGCGCCTGTTTTCGTGAATATAAGCAGAAAAAAAATTACAAGCTTCTACGAATTGAAGAGAACGGGAAATATACAACTTTGCAAGAACACGCAAAAATTCTTTCTTCGTTTGACTTTCCAACACTCTGTCAGAAAACTACAGAGACTTATATATATATATATATATATATATGTGTGTGTGTGTGTGTGTGTGTGTGTGTGTGTGTGTGTGTGTGTGTGTTTACTAGAGTTTAAAATAACTGGGTATACTCCTGTTTATATTTTAAATTACCCCCAAAAGTAGTTGTTTTATAATTTAAATAACAAAAAATTATTATACATATTTAAAAAAAAACAGTGAGACTTTATTTTCAATGAGAAATTTTATTAAAACAAAAATAAAATAAAAAGCATTTTCTGATTAAATTTTTGCTCTCCTCGAAATATCCTTGTTTACCTTTGATTACTGCAGCACATATTTTTGGCATTCGTTGTTCAATTTTCTTAAAGTATAATTCTTATAATTGATTCCGTTATTTTTTTCATGTCTCAAAGATTTTTTTTCACTTTCCTGATGGAAATGTTTCACTCTTCTGTCAAGTTTATCCACCGCTTCAAACTTTGAACAGCAATGCATATATATTAAATATATTCGTTATTAAATATGCGTATATTGGTTGACCACACTTATTCGAGGATACTCGTCTACAAGAACGGCTTGCTAATGCCCATTGCAGGCACACTTGTGTTTGCAATATAATCCACAGACCCCATCTGTGATGCATATTGCAACTATGCTGAGCGGGCCTTAGTTACAGTTTTCGGGACGGAGCCTGTTATCTGGTCTGAACATAACAATCTGATGATCAATCTGAACAAGGTCAGAACGCTCAAACTCTCGGTCACTATGATTTGTGATTTAGAACTAATACAGCCATCGATATTCTACCTACGTTTACTCAAAAGGCTTGGGTCAACCAGTGGTATAGTTTTTAAGTACTTTTCAAAGGTGCTGCACGTTGGGATTGTGTTTTTGAAACCGTTATGATCAAGAAGTCACCTTCCACAGTGAGATTCGAACCAGGGCTTCATGGTCAGATCTCGAACGTTTAACCACTCGCCCATATATATATATAAATATATATATATATATATATATATATATATATATATATATGTGTGTGTGTGTGTGTGTGTGTGTGTGTGTGTGTGTGTGTGTGTGTGTGTGTGTGTGTGTGTGTGTGTGTGTTTGTAAAATGGAAACACAGAATGACATAATTACTTCTAGTACAGAATTGCCAAACCGAATTTGAATCCCAACTGAGATTGCATGAATCCACTTCTCCCTGCAGTTTTGGGCCAAAATTTGCATCATCCACATCTGTCCAGACCCCACCATCTCTTTTCAGATTTCGCTCCCTGCAATTTTTTTTCCCAAAGCTGAAATTGTAGTTGAAAGGGAGCTTTCAGGCAAGATTGAGAAGGAGACAAGGCAGCTGATGGTTATCACAAAAGAGGACTTTGAAGACTGATTTATAAAGTGGAAGTGATACTGAAATAAATACATGAAGTCTTAACAGGAGTACTTTAGGGTGTATCTCTGAGAGAATTATATAGCCAAAATGTATACAATCACCCGATAACAGAGGAATAGACTGCAGACATGTGAATTGACACACACACACACACACACACACACACACACACACATATATATATATATATATATATATATATATATATATATATATATATATACAGAGAGATAGACAGACAGACAGACAGACAGAAAATCTAAGCAAGAGCCAACAACCGAACACGGTTTCGCCTAACGGCACGTCAGGGAAATTGGCTTGGTTTTTTTTTCTTACGAGTGCTTTACTTTTTGTTCATGTACTTCGTTTGTTTCTTTTTTTGCTTCCCCTTATTTTCCCTCCGACTTTCTTCTCGGTGGATTTTACAAGACGATTTAAATTATAGCTTGATTAATACTAGTTTCGGTAGAGTTAGTTCTTTTACTGTTGGTATTTTTGTTGCTATGGTTAATACTGTGTGTGTGTGTGTGTGTGTGTGTGTGTGTGTGTGTGTGTGTGTGTGTGTGTGTGTGTGTGTAAAATGCGAGAGAGGAATAACGAGTATGAATCATTTATGGATACATGAATAGAAATTCGTAATCTCCAGAAAGACAGACACAAAACAGTCCTTTGTTACTTTTAACAAAATGAAAGACATTATAAATAATTCTTTTTATATACTTTTATCTAACATCTTTTATAGTGTATCCGATCGTTTGAATCCATATTGAAACTTATGCGTATTTATCATTTCAAGATAACTTTCTCGCTTGTGGCTTCTTTCTTTTATATACTCTTTTTTTTCCTTATTTTCTTATTTTCTTTTTTTTTTTTTACCGTACATTCTTTTGATCCTTCTCAAAAAGAAGGCCGGAGCAAAAATGTTCATATCTCATCTGTATCTTTATAGGCTTTTTTCCAGGGCGACGGATCAACTAAGCTCGCGACACAGACGCTGAGTTCAACTCTTGAAACAACTTGAAGCGGTTGTTTTGATTCGGCGCTACGAGTAAGCTTGGCGGTTCACACACGTTTAACAGAGGGTCATGATAGGAAGAAAAGATGAAAGAAAGACGAGAAAGTCAAACGCTTATGTGATCATTGAAGAATAACTGACAAGTTTTCGATTTTGCAGAAACACGCACACACACACACGCGCACTTATATATTGACAACTACTATGTTACTAAATGTCCCTTATCTATCTATCTATCTATCTATCTATCTATCTATCTATCTATCTATCTATCTATCTCAGTCTATTCAAATGTAGCCATATATCTCAATCCTTTCATTATCTATCTGTTTATCTCAGCCGGATCATTATCTATCTATCTATCTATCTATCTATCTATCTATCTATCTATCTATCTATCTCAGTCTGTTAATTATTTATCTTAGTCTGATCATTATCTATCTATCTATCTATCTCTAGACAGAGACCAAGAGAAAGAGAGATAGAGAGGGATAGACATACAGATAGATCGAGAGAGATTTATCTATCTCTAGACAGAGACCAAGAGAAAGAGAGGGAGAGAGACTTACAGATAGACGGATATTTATACATAACATGTTATAAACCTTGAAAGTTTTACGCTTTTCTTGATTTAAAATTTCTGTTGAATCTTATCGCGTCAGTTAATGATTGGATCATCTCATTGCGTGTTTTACACAATTGTAAAATATGCGTAGAAATTTCGCTATCATCTTGTTACATATTTAAGCATAGCAACCTGTAACAAAATATTGCAATAACAATCATAAAGAAGCAAAGATGTGCAAATAAAAAAAAATGGAATTCGCTCGGTTCACACTCCACCCACGTCTATTGAACAGGTGAAGAGGCTCCTCCCTTGTTCCCTGTTTAGGATGTGGTTTCCAGCTTTCTCTTTTCCAATCTTTTCACTCTTTTCTTTTTTCTTTTTTTTTTTTTCAATTGGAGTAGACTAAACTATTGCCCGGTTCACACTCCACCCACGTCTATTGAACAGGTGAAGAGGCTCCTCCCTTGTTCCTTGTTTAGGATGTGGTTTTCAGCTTTCTCTTTTCCAATCTTTTCACTCTTTTCTTTTTTCTTTTTTTTTTTTCAATTGGAGTAGACTAAACTATTGCTCGGTTCACACTCCACCCACGTCTATTGAACAGGTGAAGAGGCTCATCCCTTGTTCCCTGCTGAGGATGTGGTTTTCGGTTTTCTATTTTCCAATCTTTTCATTCTTACGTAGCCCCCCGCACATCAGTGGCGTTACCACCTTGCTCTGGGTGATATGATTAAAAAAAAAAAATTGACAACATTTCCACTGAAGAGTCGTTAAAGTGAAACACTTTTATCTCACCTTCTTTCTTTCATTTACTCATTGAAACCAAGTAGCGTCTTTTATCTTCTCACGCGATGAAAATGATTTATTATTTATGAGATACTTGGAACTGATGTTGAACATTTCTGTCGTTCTTTCTTTCTTGTGATTTTTCACTGAAACCATTTTGTGTCTCTGATAATTCTTTTCTCTCCCAATGCAATCAGAACAAAATCTTCCGTTATTTATAAGGTACTAGAATGGTGTAAGTGAGAGACACGTGCAATTTTAATACGATATTAATACCCGCGATTTTAATAAATGAGCTCAATGCTAACTATCCACAAGCTTTTTTCCTTAATCTTAACAAGCAATGTTTCTGATTTCTTGTCTAGATACTTGGGAAACAGAGAATGGAAAGTGCGACACTGAGATCAGATGGCATATTGAAGTGGCCAAGGACGCATTCCAAAAGCTAACCAGAGTATTAAGAGACAGGAAAATTTCGTTGGAAACAAAGAATAGAGACAGCGATTGCTGGACAATCTCCTCAGAAAAGAAAGAGAGACTCAAAGCAACAAAAATGTGATTCAACACAAGGATGATGAGGATACTATGGGCCTAGGATGTGAGAAACGACGAAGTTTGGGAGAGAATAGAAACAAGCATGAAACTTATACTTAACATAAGGACGAAACAGTTGAGAAACGTAATGTGGTAGGAGGGCTTGGAGAATCTGAAACTCACAAGGCAAATTAAGAAAAATAGATATAGTAGAAAAAGTGCGAGATTTACTTGATGGGCTTAAGCAAATGATTCACAGAACGAGATTAGTGAGAAATAAGACAAAACATATTAAGAGATACAAGGAGCAGGAACATATGAAGGGCTATGATCATCTATGTCCTGAAGGGACACGACACATGAAAGAAGAAAACATATTTTGACTCTACACCCAAATTTTGCGATAACAATCAAAACTACGAATGTAAGTCATTAATTAAAGAAGTAGGAGGGTACAGTTCAAAAGATAGAAATTGACAAGTTTTTTTTTCCATTTCAATAAAGTAAACGTTAGCATATCAAAGCGCTACGTCTGTTCTAATATCTGTTTTTTCTTTCTTTCTCCTTATCACTGAAACAAAACAGCAGCTTTATTATGTCTTTTCCGTTTTTTCCCGATAAACGCAAATTCTACTTCACAGCTTCTTTTCTCGCACTTCCCGCCTCGGGAATTCCCTTCCATTCACTTGTTTCCCCGACAGCTATAATCTCCAAGAATTTAAATGTAAAGTCAATAGTCATCTTCTATCTCACTATCTCACTAACCTGCATCCTCTCTCTCTCTCTCTCTCTCTCTCTCTCTCTCTCTCTCTCTTTTTCATGCTCCTTTCTCTATCCACTCCACTCTCGTCAGTATTCTCATCCATGGCCACTTGCTGACACCCGCTATAACCTGTCACTCTTTCTCATAACTTTCCTCCTATGCAACCCCCTACAAAACAGTGGCAGTAAAATGCCATGCTTGGGGCAATATGATTATAAAAAGAAATAAAAGTGTGCTTAATAAGATAGCTCATTTTTTATAATGTACTGGGAGAACGTAACCTGTTTACTAAAAAATAACAGAGCGAAGGGATAGTATACGGTAGGAACATTGCTTGTTAAAACGAATCGATAGGAACTCGTAGAGAGTCATTATAGCACATATCCTGAAAAGACAAGTCACAAAATAGTAGAAAATTGTACAAGACTGCACGGAAGACAGATACCACAATGAAAAAAAAAAAGTAAGTTGTTTTTATTTTGTTCTTTTATTGTCATTAATGCCCCGTCTTTTGTATGAGGTTAAACTACATCCGGCAGCGAGGCATCTGATCAGGATATTCAAGGTTTTGAGAAACGTGTAAATACCTTCCAATTGTTACTCCTGCATCTGAAGATAAACTATATCTGATAGCAATGTCTCTGATCAGGAGATTGGAGATTTTGAGGAGCATCTCGAAACAACATCTGATATTTAGTCCTGGATATGACGATGAGATACATTCGGCAGCAAGGCCTCTGATGGGGTGACTGGAGGTTTTGGGGAGCGTAGAGACACCTTGTAATTGTTAGCCCTGGGCAAGGACTATCAACTACATTTGTAAGCAAGCTCTTTGATGGGGCGACTGGAGGATTTCAGAATCGTGGAAGCACCTTCTCCTTATTAGTTCTGGGAATGGCAATAAATTATATTTGATAGCAAGGTCTCTGATCAGGAGATTGGAGTTTTTGAGGAGTGTCGATGAGGCCTCAGATGATGTGATTGGAGGTTTTGTGGAGCGTTGATGAGTCTTCTAATTGCTATTCCTGCGTATGAGGATAAACTACATTTGGCAGCAATGCCTCTGATTGGCAGATTGAAGGTTTTGAAGAGCGTGGATTAGCTCTTAGCGGCTGCTATTCCCAAGTCCTTCTTGACCCAAGGAGGTATCGTCTGTTAAGTTTCAATCTATGTTCAAATACTGAATTGCAAAACAAAAACCAATAGTACATTTTGTTTAAGAAAATAACAAACAATACCTTTTTATAGCACAAATGACAATCTGTGCAATATGAAAATATAGGAAAAAACATTTTTATGTTCAAATTGTCAATAATACATGTTATGCTCGACAAAATGTATATCTTTAAAAAAATACGTTTACTATGGGAGTATAAAATTACGTACAAAACCTGGAGTCGAAAGGTTTTTTACCCTACTCCCCCACCGGAGCGAGATGTGACACGAGGTCGGTTTTTAACGTGGGGAGAGCGAACGCGTATGGACGGGTGAAGGAATAAAAAATACCCAGTCTCCGCAACCGCCAGCTGCGCTGGCCCCGGTAACGAGCACTTGGTCTGCCCCTCTGGTGCAATGGGGTGGCGCAGCCTCGGGACACTGTTCCTCGGAACCGGGCATCTACTCAGTATAATTTTTCTCAGATGCATATCCGACCTCTCAGAGAGCTACAAATGATCCGCACTCTGTCTTCGAGGACAGAGACGCAACTGAGAGATGATGTTTGGACTGTACAAAATGTACCAGGTAAGTATGAAATAATCTGGAGTCGAAAGCCTAAAATTACGTAAAAAATATTTACAGATTGATATGCTACTAAAGAAACTAAACCAATCAACATGAAAAAATGTTTTCATGATATTAATCCATATAATATCCTACAATCTCTTAAAGAAATCAAACTATAACTTCAACAAAACTACAAAAGGAAACACGTATATCACAGCCTGTTATGAAAATAAAATAGAGTATCATCTCTCACGTATTTAATTGTGAAAATACAATGACTTATTGGGTGCGATGGGTAAATTATTGCCATTTTCTATTTTTAATTTCGCGAATGCTTCTTTTTTCTTTGTTTTTTTAATTTATTCTTGTCTTCTGTACAGTATAGTAGGGTCAGTTGGGCAACGTCTGTGATTAAAAGAGAACCATGACGCAATTCACTATGTACAGATTTGTAAATGGCATGCCGTACTGCTCTAATACGAACACTTCAGTGTTTGGGTATCATTCTGATGACAGAGTTGGATGAGTCTAATAGTGATTACGAAGGTATGGTGTTACGGAAAACTCACTCTTACCAATCTGATCAGAAAAGAACTCTCGAATGTTTTGGTGAGTGCCTCAGACTCAACACCTACATCAAGTGCATCGAAGATGTAGTGCTTTCCTATCTCTAGAGGTTGGCAGCTGGAAGACATTGTGTCTGGCAATAGAACTCTGCACCATCCCTCAAAAACAGGAGCAACCCAGTCAGGACCTTGAGACAGTTTCTGCGACATCCCCCCTTACTTCCAGCCACCTATCTTCCCCACACTAAAAGCTATTTGAATATTATGTGTCGGGCGCAGTTAAGTGGTAGTCAAACAAAACTCCGCGTAACACCAAAGATTAAATGAAGGTAAGGATTATGCCAGCATTCAAAAAACTTAAACAAACCGTCCAGAAAAGATGTAAGGGTCGCCAGGAGGCCGTGGTTGAAGCCAATGGCGATTTTATCTAAAACATTTACTTGTTAACATTTCAATACCTGTTTGTGTAATTTTAATACATGTATCTATTCAAATGAGATGATTATGTTATTTTCATTCATGCGTAATTTATCCATCGCACCCTGTATATCATATTTTTATTAGATGAAAACTCCCAAGAAAATTAAATTTCAGCATTAAATGACCCATGAGAAATATGATATGCAGGTAAGCAAGAAAATTAATCAACCAATCACTAATGTCTTCGTATTTGCTTTCGCTTCCAATTAGCCCTTGTCTTTCGTGGTTTCTCGCCTTGCTTTTTGTTTGGGATGAAATGAAAAAAAAAATTCACATATTAACTAAAAGATTAAAACAATGCAAGGACGGAAAATGTGACAAAGAGACCCGAAGGCGAATTGGCATGGCAAAGGAAGCATTCCAGAAGTTGAGTAAAGTATTAAGAAACAGGACAATTTCGCTAGAAACAAAGAAGCGAGTACTGGATTGCTATGTGGTGTCGGTTCTTCAATATGGCAGTGAATGTTGGACAATATCTTCGAAGATGAAGGAAAAACTTGAAGCAACTGAAATGTGGGCCTACAGAAGGATGCTGCGATTATCATGGATCGGGTATGTGAGCAATGATGAGGAAAGAAGGAAAAGGAAATTAAAATTGAGCATCAGGAAGAGACAGCTAAAGTTCTCGGGACATGCAATGAGGAAGGAGGGCTTGGAGAACCTGATACTAACAGGCCAGATAGAGGGAAAAAAGAGACAGGGGAAAGCAGCGGATAATATATGTGGATGACGGAACGAGGGTTACATGGTGCAACAGGAGAAAGCGTGCTAAGAACCACCAAGGATAGGGAGAAGTGGAAAGCCATGATCGTCTACGTCCTGAAAGGACAGGGCATATAAAAGAAGAAGAAGTATGTTGACCGAACCTTAATCTCCCTAGAGGTTTTCACTCTAGACCCTAACTGGAACTCCTATTAAGTCACATTGTTAAAGATATTGAAAAAAATGATTTGGTCCTTGCAACATGCTAGAAAGTACCTTACACCTTCTGTTATTCGCCGTCTTTCTTCAGAACATAGGCAATCATTGCCTTCCACATCTCCCTATCCTTGAAGTCTCTTAACACTCTTTCTCCTGTTATCCAACTCGATCCCCGCTCCGTCATCCATCTGCTCAAGTCCATCAAGTATGTCACGCAATGTTTGTCCTTGCCTCCATTCCCCTCCATCCGTTCAAGCATCAAATTCTCCAAACCATCTTTCCTCATTACATATCCAAGGAACTTGTACTTTTCTGATGTGAGGTATCAGTTTTCTTTTCATGTCCATTCTCTCCAAAAATATGTTCTTGCTTGCATGTTTAGTCCATGGTATCCTCAGCACCCTTCTGTAAAGCTGCTTCAAGTCTTTTCTTCATCTTTGATAAGATCGCGCAGCATTCGCTGCTATATTTAAGGACATATATCAAATTACAATCCAGTACTGTCTTCTTTGTTTCCAGCCAAATTTTCCCGTCTCTTAATTCTTTAATGAGCTTCTGGAATGTATATTTCGCCATGCTAATATGCTTTCGGATCTCAGTGTTGCACTTCCCGTACTCTGTTAAAACAAATCCCAGGAATTTAAATTACTGTACCTGCTTGATTATATTATCCGAGACTTTTGGTTATCGTTTTGTGTCTTTTTTTTTATAAAGATTACCATGCATTATTTTTCTTGTAGTTTTTATGTAGTCCTTTCTTTCTTTAACTAATTTCTGTTTTGTAATTTTCTTTTCTCTGTTATCAGCATTCTATCATCTGCGTAGGGTATCTCGGGTTGGTGTAATGGTTAGCAAGATTGTCTCGCTAAAACCAGTTACAACTGAGTAGTGAGTTCGATCCTCACTGGGTATCCCATACTGTATGCCTTGTGCCACATCTAAACAGCGCTTAGAAACTCACTTGTATCATCTGCGTTTTTTAATTTTTCAGATTGTGGCCCTCAATCAAAAATCCTGTCATGACTTCTAGAGCCCTCAGAATTGCCTTGTTGAACAGATCTGGTAAAAAGACTCATCCTTGTTTTACACGCTTGCTATCTTTTTATATCTGCTGAACTCTTTAGTTGTCCCTCCCCTAAACCATGAAACTTTCAAAAAGTGAGCTATTTCTAAATTACTATTTAATGCCCTTAAGGCAATTATTACAGCATGACTTTTCATTTGCTGAGTTAGTTTGCATGACATTTCATTCGCTGGGTTAGTTTGTTATCATTTATTCGCAAAGAAATATTCATCTGAACAAGCTAGAAGAAATTTAGAGCGACGGAAAGACATGTCCTCACAGAACTGAATCACCCAGTATATGATTGCATTTAAATCGAAATTGAGAGCATAAATGTCTTCAGAGGTTTAGCTATACTCACTATACTTGACCAAGTGAAAGTTGGTGAGGCTATTTAACCCACAATTGGAGTGTATGGCCATTGATTCTGTGTAAATATGCCCTTTAACATTAGTATTTGTCTATATTTCTGAATACTAGTATTTACAGTATTTACATTATTCGGACTATTGTCCTCATCTTTGTTGCGATTTGTACGAAGTATCAGCCGTTGTACGCCCCGGCCTTCATCAGGTGCTAGGAATTTCGAAACGAACCCTTCAATACCAGGCTACAGCAGTTATGAACAAGTAAATTGCAGGGTTAGAGGGAGATAACTCATGATTTCCAATCGAGGTTTACGCAAAGAAATGAGGATGATATATTCCAGTGATTGTAATAAAGGGTTCGGTTCGAAATTCTTAGCACCTGAAGAAGGCCGGAGCGTACAACGGACAAAACGTCGTACAAATGATAACAAAGATGAGACAATAGTCCGAATAATGTAAATACCCTTTAAATTTTTTCGCTTTTTGTACTACTGGTTTTCCATTTACCCATCTCACCAGACGGAGGTAGCCTGTTTTGAATTCAGAGATTTTCCTCTCCTAGACCTGTTGCCACGAAAAGTTATAAAATTGTCTGTCCTACTGTTTATCCATAATATAATACAACGGCTAAATCAAAGCAAGAGTGAAATATTTGTGCCAAATATAAGCTGTTGATGTCCAGTCATGAGTTATTTGTGCCATAGCTGAGCTGCTATTGTCCAATTCTCTGTTTCCAGCCTTTACTGAGTTCAAAGGTGTCACAGGAGATTCTGTTCCATAATTCAGCCTCACTTTTTTTAATTATTTCACCCCAAGCGAGACAACACTCTACTGTAACGCAGTTAGAGAAAAGGCTGGCTACATTTATTGAAGAAAGGATAAAATATGAACAGGATTCAACAAGATAAAAAATGGCAATTGACGTTGTATTTAAAGTTTTGGAAATTGTAGCTATCAAGGAAACAAGTAAACGGAAGTGAGTTCCACAGACAGGAAATGCACAAAAAAAAACTGATGGAGTAAAAATGGAAGTTACATTTAACTATTTCAACGGTGAAAGAGCGGAACCTAGATACCAATCTTAAGCTCAATCCGCACCTAGTGGAACTCGTACATACAATCCCTCGATAAAGACGCTGAAAAAAAGGTCGATGTCCTCTACCGCTCCAGTATCTACTTATTCTCTAGATTTACCAACATCAGAATAAAAAGCTAAACATATGAAAATAACTATTTACTTTATTCGCACTATTGTTTTCATCTTTATTGTCATTTTACGGCATTTCGGCCGTTGTACGCTCCAGCCTTCTTCAGTTGCTAGAAATTTCGAATCGAACCCTTTATTACGAGCACTGAGGCATGTTATCCTCATTCCTTGTGCGAAGACTTCTGATATTCATGAGTTATCTCCCTTTAACCTAACTCTCTAACCAACGTTTATATCCGCTGAGCAATGTGTCCAGTGGATTTAGATGTTGGTTAGTTCCAGCGAGTTGATCCGAAGTGTTGTGAATTCAATACCAGACAACAGCAGTGGTGAACAAATAACTTAGAGAGTTAGGTTAAAGGAAGATAAATCATGATTATCAGAAGTGGATACGCACAAGGAATTCGAATAATATACCTCAGTGATTGTAACAAATGGTTCGGTTCGCAATTTCTAGTACTTGAAGAAGGCAACAACGTTCAACAACCGAAACGTCATAAAAATTTCATCAAAGATGAGGACAGTAGTCGGAATAATGTAAATAGTGTAAATACTACTTCATCTTAGAAGTATATACAAATATGAAAGTCATTTTCTAAATGTTCTTTTTGCCTGAGTATTGGTAATAAAAATAACCAACACTGTTTTTCTATTAGATTAATTATAAGTGAGACCTCGATGCCAACCAAAAACACTCGTAAGTATATGTGGTCGACGAACCAAGGATAAAGCTCGTCAGAGCAGTTGCCGTGAAAATACATGTAGAATAGACATCTGGAAGCCACATCATATCGGTGATAAAGTGACTGAAGGCGAGTTACCAAGTCAGGATCGACTATATTTCAGATCCTCATTTGTCGATACTAAATCTTCCATATCATCAAATTAGCAGCAGATGAGGGCGTTTAATACATATATGTAATTATAAAGAAGTATCTTCAATATTACTAGTCTTGACCTGGCATCTTGTCTTCCTTCTTCAGTCACTTTCCAACTGTTGTAGCTTGCCTGTACCTTTTCTAAAGTAAATATATTCGAGGTAGTTGTTCTGATAAAGATTCCTCTGTTACCTAGATTACAAATGCGGAATTAGCGACAAAGTCTCATCATTTTATAGTTGAAATGGCTAGATGCAACCGTATGTCCTATATATAACACTTTCTTCTATAACGCCTCTCGCTTGTGGAGCTCTCTTCCGCCTTCTTGCTTTCCAGCCAAACTCATCTTCAAACAATTATATGCACTGTCACGCGTTACCTTCTCTGTTCTTAACTCTTGTTCTTTTACTGTTCTCTCTCCTTAATAGTTTTTTTTCTTATATCTTGTTTGTTTGGTTGTTTTGTTTTACGGTATATCAACCTCAATGGGTTATTTAATGCCGATAGGATTTTTGCATTGGTTACATTTTTCCTTCAAAAACGTATTCGTTGGTTACATTTTTCTCTCAAAAACCTATTTTTGTTGGTAATATTTTTCTCTCGATAAAGTTATTTTGTTGGTAACATTTTTCTTTCAAAAACGTATTTTTGCTGGTAACATTTTTCTTTCAAAAACGTATTTTTGTTGATAATATTTTTCTCGCAAAAACGTATTTTTCTTAGTACCATTTTTCTCTCAAAAACGTATTTTTGTTGGTAGTATTTTTCCCTCAAAACTTTATTTTTGTTGGTAATATTTTTCCGTCAAAATGTTTTGTCGTTAATATTTCTCCTTCAAAAATGTTTTGTTGGTAATATTTTTCCTACAAATTGTTCTGTTGATAATATTTTTCCTTCAAAAATGTATATTTTACTATAAAAGCCTACTTTTATGTTTATATTTCATAAAAGTCTGTTTTTATACTTTCATAGCGTTTTGACCTAAGTTTGATGAAAGGGGTTAACTTATAACTGTTAGGGTCCCTAACAGGCGTACCACTCCGAGTAAGGGTGGACTATTGAACAACAGCAATTAAAAGATGGTTCCATGCTCCTCACAAGCTTCCAATCATAGACTTTGCTGCCGGATGCGGTTTACCGTCATACCCAAGACCTCATATCTTGTAATAGTCAGAATAACTTGCGTCTTAGTAGTTTTATTTTCTTGATTGGGGTGAATAGATTAATAGAAAAAGTCAATGGTCTAAAAATCAGTATTATGAATTTAATTTAAATGTCTTGCCTGTTTCGACCTTTTTACGTGATAAAGGATGTCCGATGCCTCAGCTATTCAACCATGATTCATCATCGTCTGAATTCCGCTTAAAATTAGTTGATTTTGAATAATTTTGTTTAGCCAAACATTTCTGGGTTTGTTGCCGCAGGGAAGATGATTAATATTTCTTTGATTTGGCCTTGTGTCAGCTTACAAGTTTAATCCAGAGTTATCTGAAGTTTTTAATCAGAAGGTTGTTTGACAGCACGTTGGAA
Organism: Ascarosepion bandense; assembly: GCA_037127315.1. Taxonomy (NCBI): domain Eukaryota; kingdom Metazoa; phylum Mollusca; class Cephalopoda; order Sepiida; family Sepiidae; genus Ascarosepion; species Ascarosepion bandense. The sequence continues at coordinate 3,645,236 of JBBBDQ010000748.1, read as the reverse complement.
TGTGTGAATTAGTGGAATAGTGGAAGAATAAAATATTTCCATTTATATTTTGAATGTTAAAATAGAAATTTATTAAAAGAATAGAATAACAAGAATAAGTAATAGTTAAAAGTTCTATGAAAAAGTTGAGGGAATCAAGAGTTCGTACAAATGTTCGTAGTAGTAATTTGTTGACAGATTATATGCGTAAGTACGTATGTATGTAAGTATGAGCGTTTGTTCTGTAGGAATGTCTTTGAATGGAGAAGAAGAAGTAAAAGGAATCAGCACACTCGTCAGCAAGAACCCTCATCGGGAGACTGAAGGTTTTGAGGAGCGTGAAACCATCCCTTAACTGGTGGTGTTCCCAGGTCCACACTGACTCGGGTACCGAGAAGAAAGAGGACAATATACGACGCGAATTATGTCCGGATCGTGGTTGAAGTTTCCCCCGTTACATTTTAGTTGTTTCGTCACGCTGCTCCCATCTGACTCTGGTCTGGCGCTGATCAGATTTTTTTTTTTTTGTAATTTAGATTTTTTCACTGGATCGCGAAATGTTTTAAGTCTTGCAATTCGCTCCCATTCGTGAGAAAATCAGTTTAACACCTGCTTCTGAAATCCGGGTAAATCTGCACTTGATACGTTTTCGCGTAAGTGGGGAGATATTTTTGGTAAATTATAACAGTTAAACCTACATCTAGTCGAAACATATTGCATTTTAAATCTAAAACTGTTTTTGTAATATGATTAAGGGTCCCCTAACTCTGAACCAATTTTGTGTATTTTTGTTTATTTAAAAATGTCAAGTTTGAAATTGTTCCTCCGCTGTTGTTGTCTGCATACGACTGATGATGTTTTTACACTTCTTACAAGTGTATTTATATGTTTGCTCTTCATTTAGGATAAATAATTATTTTTATTAGTGTTTGTACATTTGCGTTTGATGTTTCCCAAGTCATGACCTTTGTCAGAATCGAAAAATATTGATTTTTGATAAATTTAAATGTCTGATTTGAAACCGCGCTTAAACTATTGATATATGAGTCCGTATGACATTGTTTTTAAATACGTTTTTTAAAACTGCTTTGCATTTTTGTTGTTTTGCTATTTTAAAAAGTTTGGAGTTTTTCTTCGGAGACATGCACACACATCGGGGGAACAGATTATGTATTTTAAATGAATAACAAACGAATATATTAACTCATTTGAATATTTCGATGTCATATTCTGAAATGTACTTTATCAAGCTGTTTGTGTATGTGTATATAAAGCATTGTGCAAATTAACTGAAACATAACGAATTGTGCCTTCCTAAAATCTTCCACACTTTCCTTCGTATACGTCGTCCCTTGGCGGTCTTTTCCTCTTACGACCGTATTTTTTTTTTACGTTTTGGACTGATGGACCCAGTTTGTCTTTTCGCTTTGATCACACGACTGACAGTTGAAAGGCTGATACCAACAATAACTGTCTGTAAGGCATGCCAGTGTATTTGTGTAGCGTTACAATTCTTGCACGGTTCCTTGGAGTAACGCACATCCCAAATAATGGATGTAGACAACTAATCGACAGCCGAGCCAATTATGTTTGGGTGTGTTGAATATAGGATGTAATCACGGATGACGCAATATTTTTCAAGGCCAATCAAATTTTATCACAAACCCTATAAATAGATTTATATTACTGCACACCACTGAAAATGACCTAATCTAAGGAAAAAAAAAGGAAATTGGTTATATGCTGTCGATCCAGTGGGTGTAAAACAGACGGTATATTGAAAGAAAGGAAACTAAAGCAATTGTCTCAAGTAATTTGCACAAGAGTGAATATATATATATATCCCGGCGTTGATCGAGTGTAATGAAAGCTTTAAAAGTAATTCATGGTCCTGGAGCCCAGACTTTTTGGCACGAAAAACTAAAAAGCAATAGTTGCTTCCAGTTAAAGCGAAACCGTAGACTGAAAGGAAAATGAATGGATGGAAGTCAAATTTTGATTTCCTGGTATCGATATCAAACAAGTTTTTTCGTCGTAAACTGGATTTTGAAGGCTAAAAATGTCCTCTGAGTAAATGGTATCATGGCTGAGACTAAGAACTACAATTATACCTACCTAGAGCCAAACCCGAAGCAAAAACTAAAATAAAAGGGCTGAAAGAAAATACAGACATACAGGCAGATAAACAGACACACACACACACACATCTTGCCCTTTATATATATATATATATATATATATGTATATATTATCGATTTTCTGCACTATTGTAAGAACTGCAACCTTGCTACTTTTGAATATCGTTTCTATTGTCTTTGTCCATGAGTGTATCAAGTTTGATTAAAATCGGACCATCGATTTTCAATATTTATTGGGGGATACATCAATAAAATACGTAGCTAAGAACACTCGCAGACGCATATAGTACAACTGTGTAAATTTTCATAAAATTGGTTCAGCCTTTCGGAGTCTATAGGTAACGAACACTCACACAAAGTTCCATTTTGGAAATTAAACAATTAAGAAGAAGAAGAATGTCCTTCAACGATTTAAAATAATGAAATCATTAAAAGAGAATTAAATAAAAAGAAAAATATATTTTATCAGAAACTAACCGATGTCTTCTGGCTGTAGTGTTAATAGGTAGATGTTGAACTCGGAAGATTTTGTTTCAAACAACTATGATCATAGAATTCTTACATTCAAAGGCTTGCGTGTTGATCATCACAGTGGCAGCAGTGAAGGGTGCTCCCCAGGTTGACGTTGGTGTTTCTTTTTGCAAAAGTTATTACGAAAGTGTCATGCTGGTTCTGTTAGCGTTGATTCCCGAACGAAAATATTGATTTCTTCAGCCTTCATTTCGGCATCTCCCTAAAGTACATGGATCATAGGATTCTTGCGTCATCTTGAACGCACCGGGAATCATTTCCCCAGTGAAGTCTTTAACGAGATCCATGGAAATGAAATGCGTCTGAGACTACTGCCTTATAGGGTCAAATTATTCAAATTCAACATGTCAGTCGTATGTGTCAAATAATGTATAATAGTTTAAGGTCAAGGGTTAAGAAGAAAGAAAGAAACAGATCTCCTAAATAATTAAACAGCCTCATAAGCTGCTGGAATTTCTTTTAACCGTATCATCCCTATGCCTGACAGAAAAGCCTCAAAGACAATGGCCTACAGAGTGTAGATGAATTAGAAAAAACATTAATAATTAGCGGTAGGAGGAAAGAGTAATCAAGAGGACAGTAGACAGTTGATTTTCTAAGTGCCGCTTAGGTGTGTCACAAGGCCGAACGTGTGGGGTACCTAGTAGAAAATAGAACTCACTGCTCAGTAGTAATAGGCTTTAGCAGACAAGCTTGCTAACCATTACAGCATTTCGAGGTGCCCAGTAGGGCAGTAGATAGATGATATTCTAAGCATCACTTACATGTGACACAAGGCCGAAAGTATGGGGGTACCCAGTTAGGATCGAACTCACTACTCAGTTGTAATAGATTCTAGCAAAAAATACTTACTAAGCATTTCACCACAACAAGGTGCCCAGGAGGCCAGTAGATAGATGATATTCTAAGCATCACTTAGATGTGACACAAGGCCGAAAGTATGGGGGTACCCAGTTAGGATCGAACTCACTACTCAGTTGTAATAGATTCTAGCAAAAAAGACTTACTAAGCATTTCACCACACCAAGGTGCCCAGGAGTCCAGTAGATAGAGACTGATATAGCATCTACATTTTTGCAAATTAAAGTTGACTAAAAGCATTGTGTAGCTAATTAAAATTGTATTATTTTAAATCGGATTCACCCAATGCAAGGCAATAGAGCCACTAAGACACAAGGTGTTACACAGTGTGAAGGAATTAGAAACAGAATTATTAAAAATGAACGGGAAGAGAAACTAGTAATAAGGAGGACAGTAGATTGCGACTGATTTTGAATTTTAAATCATTGAGTAGCTAATCGAAATTGTATTTTCTTTTCATTCAGTTTCACCCCATGCAAGACAATAAACCCACATATATATATATGATACAAATGCTTATAGGATGCGGGAGAATTAGGAACAGAAACAATACTAGTTAGCGAGAAACCTAAAGAGTAATCAGGAGGACATTAGACAACGATTATTATTGTCTTTTAATTTTTTTGCAGATTAAGTTTGGCTGAAAAGAATTTTGTATCTAATCACCCAATGCAAGGCAGTAAAGCCACTAAGAGACAAGGTGCTGCAGGGTGTGGAAGAAACAGACATTAATAATGAGTGGAAAGAAGAAAGATTAATCAGAAGCTACAGTAGACAGCGATTGATATTGCATTTAAATTTTTGCAGATTAGTAGCCTGGAAAGCATGGAGCTGCAAGACAGTTCCACAAGGGATAAATGTGAGAAAAGAAACTGATGATGGGATCATGATATTCAGTTGATGTGATCTCAACACCGGTCTAGTATTGTGCTTGTATTGTGCTATTTACCATACTCACGAGCTCATCTAAACACTTACCATGGAAGTATTTATAGAAAGGTTGTAGAGAGGCAACTTTACAACGAAAGGAAAGCGACAAGCCGAGCTCCCAGAGCAGGACCAATTATATAGCGAGTTTCAGTAAATGGATGACAGAACAATGTTTCGTGGAGACAATAAAATAAAAATAGATCATTCTATTTGTCTATATTTCTGAGTTGAAGTAGTCTTTACAGTACTTACATTATTCGGACTAGTGTCCTAATCGTTGTTGCCATTTGTACGACGTTTCGGCCGTTGTATTCTCCAGCGTTTTTCAGGTGCTAGGAATTTCGAACAGAACTTTTCATTCCGATCAGTGGGCTATATCATTCTCATTCAATGCTTTAAAGAGATGTGATGTGTATATTTATTAGGTAAAAATCAGACGTCTTTACTTCGTGGACCCTCAAAGCTCATGGTCCAGCACATTTTTAATCACCTCCCATTACACTACGTTATTCGGACTATCGTCCTTATCTTTGTTTCCATTTATACAAAGTTTCGGCCGTTGTACGCTTCGGCCCTCTTCAGGTGATAAGAATTTCAACCGAAACATTTATTACGCCTCTTTTGGTAGTCATAGATAATCTCCCTCTATCTGGACTCTCTAAGTTACTTATTCAAGGAATGAGAATGATATATCCCAGTGATCGTAATGAAAAGTTCGGCTCGAAATTCCTAGCACCTGAAAAGGCTGGAGAGTACAACGGCCGAAACGCCGTACAAATGGCAATAAAGATGAGGACAATTGTCTGAATAATGTAAGTACTGTAAATACTACTTCAACTCAGAAATATAGACAAATAGAATGATCTATTATTAAATGTTGCACAAATGGCAACAAAGATGAGGACAATAGTCCGAATAATGTAAATACTGTAAATACTCCCTCGTCTCAAAAATATAGACAAATAGATTAATCTATTATTAAATGTCGCACAAATGGCAACAAAGATGAGGACAATAGTCCGAATAATGTAAATACTGTAAATACTACTTCAACTCAGAAATATAGACAAATAGTATCATCTATTATTAAATGTCGCACAAATGGCAACAAAGATGAGAACAATAGTCCGAATAATGTAAATACTGTAAATACTACTTCATCTTAGAAATATAGACAAATACCTAAAATTAGTTGGCTCAACAGCTACGAGGGTAGCATCAGACGTTGTTTTATTTTTATTTCTTTTTGTCTTATTGTTTCTTTGTGGTTTTTTTGTTTTTTCTTTCTTTGTTTTTCCTCTCGTTTTCTTTGTTTTCTTTTTTTGTTTTTCCTCTCATTTTCTTTGTTTTTTTTTCATTCTTTGTTTTTTCCTCTCATTTTCTTTGTTTTTTTTCTTTCTTTGTTTTCCTTTTTTTCTTTCTGTGCTTTTTAATTATGTATTTTTTTTCCTTTTTCATTATTTTCCTACCATTTTTCTCCCATTTTCTTTCTTTTAAACTGTTTCATTTCTTTCTTTTTTCATTCTTTCTCGCTTTTTGTCGTCTTTCTTTGTTTTGTTTTTTGTCGTTGCTTCTTTTTCTCTTTCTTTGTTCCTTTTTGCTTTTCATCAATATTCTCTTTATTTCCCGCTCCCTTTCTTTCTTTCTTCTTTCTTTCTTTCTATGTTTCATTTTGATTTTCTTTTTGTCTTTCTTTGTTTTTTCTTTTACTGTCTATATTCAGTCAGTTTCTTTCTTTCTTTCCTAGTTGATAGCATTGTTCATTTCTTTCTTTCTTTCTTTCTTTTTTTCTTTCTTAATCGCTTTTTTCTTATTCTATTTCTTTTCTCCCTCTCTTTTTCTTTATCGTTCTATTTCTTTCTTTTTCTTACGTTGTCTATCTTTCTTCCCTTTTCGCTGTCATTTTTTGTGTATCTTTCTTCTTGTACTTCTATCTTACTTATTCTCTTTCTTTCTTATTTTCATTATTTACTGCTCTCTTTCTTTGTTCTTTCTTTCTATTTTTCTCTTTGTCTTTCTTTGTGTCTATTTTTGTTTTCTCTTTTTCTGTCTGTCCATATATTCAGTCAATTTCTTTCTTTCTTACTTAGTGGATGACATTGTTCCTTACTCACATTCTTTGTTTCTTTCTTTTTTTCTTCTATTCGTCATCGTTTTCTTTCTTTTTACCTTTCATATTTCTCTCTATTTTTTAATCACTCGCTCTTTCTTTCTTTCTTTCTTTCTTTCATCCCTTTTGCCGTTCATTTTTTCTTTCTTATTTTTGTGTTTCTGGAAGTCACAAAAATTCAAACTCCAGAATATGAGAGGAGCAACAAAAAAATGACCGACAAGAAGGATTTCATTCATTTTAAAAAGAAAAAATAAATAAATTAAATTAAAAAATCTTCATTGTCAGTCGTTTTTTAACAAAACATCACGTATAAATGAAAGAATGCCGGCCACAATATATATATATATATATATATATACAGAGAGAGAGAGAGAGAGGGCGGAAGAGAGTGAGATACATTGTAATAAATTCGAAAACAATCTGCTTCGTGTTTATTCCCAAATTAATAAATTTTAAATCCCTATTAATATTAGATATTAACACTGATCAAACCAGAGGGCACAATGTAATAAAATTCTGTTTCAGTCAGTTAGGTACCATACGTGATACACGCTTGGGCGATCATGTCTCGAAAGAGACATGACTGACTGGGCAGAAAATTATCCCGCAGTAGGTTGCCATTGCTTTCTGCGGTAGACCGGGTGCCGACCAAAGCTATAGAACCTAATCTGTCCTGCTATTTAACTCATAACTGGAAGAAAGAGACGGATTAATACCTTTCCCAAGAATGTTTTCGCGTAAGTGAATACAATGGATTCAGCTAGAATTCGAACTCGGCTCGTCCGGTTTCTCGTCCCGAGCCGATATCCACTGTACCACAACGCACCTCACGTTGTATATAAAAATTAAAACATTAACATAAGGGATGGACATTTCTAAAAGTATATTTAACCACCCACCTCGCCAAAATGTTTTGGTCTCACAGACGAAATGAGTGGATAGTTTTACTCGTCGAAATGGCCATACTATATGAGAAAATTGTAATATATATATATATATATATATATATATATATATATATATATATATATATATATATATATATATATATATATATATATATACAAAGAAACTCAAGCTAGCCAAAACCTACCGCGGTTTCACACTACGGCTCGTCAGGGCAAAGGCAAAACCAAAGATTAACCAAATAAATAGACAACCACCAAGACAAGGACGAACCATACCAGCACCAAAAAAAGGGGGGGGTAAGGAAAAAAAAAGGACCAATAAATAAATAAATAAATAAATATATAAAATAAACTCGTAAAAAATAAACTCATAAAAAAAAACAATATATAACATACGCTAACACACTAAGCAAGGAATTTAAGCTTATGAAATTTACATTTGTTTAGGATTTCTGTTTTAGCATTAAGCAGATTATGGGCGGGTTCGAACACGGCTATCGCTAATTTTCCTCACCACATAAATTACAGAATTTACTGCCTTTATTGTAATCGGAACATTTTCTTATTATTTGCCATTTCAATATGGGGTCTTTTTTAGTTTTAGTTTTTATGTCCCATATATAATTAGATAAGGTCGTACTGTGTCTATACTTCTCATTTTTAAATGAGGTCTTATGATTATAAAACCTAATTTTAAACGAATCATGTGTAGCCCCTATGTACGTTTTAGGGTGTTTATCATTCTCGTTTTTATAAACTTTAACCCTATAGACTACATTAAATTGGTTACAATTACCTCTAATGGGGCACTCAGTTTTTATTTTACAGTTACAATTATTATTAGTAGTGTCTTTAATAGTAGTACTATTTTTCAGTTTTCTTTTGTTACTATTATTAATGATTTTGCCAATATTCGGCAAACAAGAGTAACTGAGTTTAATGGTGTTTCTGTTAAATATTTTTTTAAGTTGGCTATCATGACTAAAATGTTTATCTATAAGATTGAAGAACATTTTACCAATTTTAGATTTAACTTCCTTGTTAAAGGGGGGGGGGTTAAACCATATTATGTTTCTGGATCTATTGTTATTTTTGCTTTTATCGCTATTTTGGTTTAAAAATTTGAGGGCCTGGGAATGTCCACTTTTTATAAGTGCAGACTGGTAAATTTTCTTATATTTATCAAAAATTTCACCATTAGATGAATTGGTGGACAATCTATATGATATACCATTAGGAATACTCTTAAGTATATGGGCTGGGTGGTTAGAACTCTTGTTAACATATTTAGGGATTTAGGGATGTAGTTATTTTTAATGTAAGGTGTTATATATCCATTATTTAAATTTAACGTAATATCCAAATAGTTAACGATCTTAATGTTATACTCTATTTCAATATCGAAACCGTATGATTTAAAAAATTTTTGTAAATCCTTTCTAATTTTATCACCTATTTTAGGTGTACAGTAATCTACTATAATTAAACCATCATCCCGGTATAAACCGTGATTATGGAAATCTATAATAGCGTTTAGTTTATGAAGCAGTAAGCAACCGGTCAGCTCCGCCACCGCCGCACCATCATATGCCCCCAGAGGATTATCAAATCCCTGGGCATCAGTTTTTTTACCCATATTTCATCATTGTAGTATAAAAGGGTTTTACGGCAGTGCCAAATTATCTCTAATTCTGCTTTAGTGATATCATTATATTCTTTAGCTAATGATAAGGCCTCAGAAAGTAGCTCAGCAGTTATAGAAGGCAGATTTCTTATTAATTTTTAGAGTTTTAAACCACTTAATACAATCGCCTGTAGACTTCCACTGGTTAATATTGAGGAACATTCTTAAATTGTTACAGATCTTTTGGGTAATAATCTTACTTATTTTTCCGAGTTTTGTTTTAGTGGGGTTAAGAAGTCTGAATTCAGGGTGGTTAGGGAACGAACTTTTATGATCTTTAACCGTTAAAAAACAATTTTTTAGGGTTAATTTTTCCACCCTATTGAGTAGGTTAAATTTAGCTTCTAATGAAGTAGCCTCCTTATTCAAATTAGAAATAATATCAGGTGCTATTTTTTTATAATGTTTGGTCACAGAATTTTTTAATTCACTATTTATTGCGTTTTAGACATAGAATATATATTACTCGACTTATCACCTTTTATATAAATATCACCCTTTTTACTACACGACTTTAAAGTGTTTTTTAAGTTGTTGCTGGAAATTATTTTGCACTATATTCCTATATTTAATTTTCCTAATTAATCCAATAAGGTCCTTTTCAAAATTTTCCAATTGCTTACAATAAGGCGGGTGTTTATACGTTTTAAATCCATAATCTTTGAAATTCTCGTTAGCGTTCAAACTATGTAAAAAAAAGAAAGCTCTCCATCTTAATCTAACTATGAAAGCTTCAATTTTATGGAGTAATTGTAATTCATAAATATGTTTTTTAGGTACAGGTATATCCTTAAGTGAACAATCTAATCTTATTTGTTCCATTGTAGTACAGTAAAAAGTGCTCGATAGGTAAACCCAGAGCTTATAATACTCAAAATAATAACTAAATAGACTCTGTAAGTATTTAGGTTGTAAATTTATACTAAGATAAACCTTTAGAAAAACCACTAACAAACAGAACCTAATTCCGTTACAATCCGGTGCACTAAGGCGTCGGATAAAAGGGGAGAAAAAAAGAAATCCGCGGAATAAGGACAAGACATACGATACTCCGCAGTAAAGAACCAACCACAAGAATATATAACCACACAA
>JBBBDQ010000748.1:3560000-3630000 GCA_037127315.1 Ascarosepion bandense | reverse complement strand
GGACTTATTGAAAGCAAGAGGGACAGAGGAAAGCAGCACATACCCTATCTAATGAGCTTGTGTAAATGGTTGGCAAAACAGGGATTAGGAGAGATAGTGAAACGACAAAATTTACTAAGAGAGTTTGACACTCACAGGACATATGGAAGGCAAGAGGAACAGAGGAAACAGCACATACCCTATCTAATGAGCTTGTGTAAATGGTTGGCAGAACAGAGATTAGGAGAGATAGTGAAAAGTCAAAATTTACTAAGGACTTCAAAGGATAAGAAATTGATGAGATACAAGATCGTCACATAAAAGAAAACATATACATCATATTAATATGTTTTCTTCTTTTTCTATGTGCCGTGTCCCTTCGGGACGTAGGCGATCATGGCCTTCCACATTTTCCAATCTCTTGTCATTCTTAATATCTCTTCTGTTATTCTACTCAACCCCCGTTCCACCATCCATCTGTTCAATCCATCAGATATGCCGTGGGCAGCTTTCCCTTGTTTCTTTTCCTCTCTATCCGTCTCGTGAGCATTAGGTTCTCCCAACCCTCTATATATTGGGACACGATATAGGGATTGAAGCAGACAGAAAAATAATCAACATAGATATATAGGAACAGACTGAGATAGATAGATAGATAGATAGATAGATAGATAGATAGATAGATAGATAGATAGATAGATATGAAAAGACGGAGATAGAGAGATAGATAGATATGAACAGACATAGATAGATAGATAGATAGATAGATAGATAGATAGATAGGATTTTATTTTATTGTTCATCCCATTCAAGGGCCAGTAGATAGATAAATAGATAGATAGATAGATAGATAGATAGATAGATAGATAGATAGATAGATAGATAGATATGAACAGACTGAGATAGACAGATATGAAACACTATGTGATACAGGCATACATATGAACAAAGTAAGATAAATATAAACAGGCTAAGATACATAGATAGATATGAACAGGATGTTATAACTAGATACATACATACATACATGCATACATACATACATACATACATACATAATTACATAGGAAAAAATTGTGATAAATATTAACAGACAAAAATAGATAGATAGATAGATAGATAGATAGATAGATAGATAGATAGATAGATAATTAACAGAGGTTAGTATGACCCAAAACAGAAATAGCTACTGGTGGTTGAATGATTGGTTTGTAACAATCTCCTAAATAGAAGAACCCTGGTTTTGATCTTAGTTCAAATCCTCATTACAGGCTAAGTTTTTAAATACAAAATATTTCCATCATGATGCCCGCTACATATACCCCCGTCTATATATGTGTGTTTCTGTGCGTGCGGGTGCGGGTGCGGGTGTGTGTGTGTGTGTGTGTGTGTGTGTGTGTGTGTGTGTGTGTGTGTAAGGAATTACCCATAGTTCCTCTCGACTGCGGAGCTCGCCTCGAACCTAATTTAGCTTTATTGTTATTTGTTTTAGGTTGTCTCACATATAATACTTACAGATGCGCATGCGTGGAAATATATTCCAGGGAAAGATGATGAAAAACTCTCGGTAATTTTGAATAAACGCCGAGAGGCACCCAGCTAATCAGGAAGTCCTGGCTTGAATCAATATTTGCGAGAGATCCTCACAAGAACAGAACCTCTTGAAATGAAAAGAAAACCGAAAGAAATTGCCCACAAATAGCCAGCGGTCAGCCGGATCGACGTCAATAACTAATAGAGACAAGGGCTATCCATCCAGTGCGATGATTAATGTTTTCTGCGTCTGATTTGTGGATTTTCGTAATGCCTGGAAGAGAATGGTTAGATAAGAAGAGTAGAACACCCCGAATATGTTGTCTGAACGTTTCACAGCAAAACAAGTAAGAGAAAATATTAAAATCAAAAAGAAAACAAAAGAAAAAAGATATTTTCAAAGAGAATAAAACAACACGATGTTTACATCTGATTAGAAACCAACCGGCGTTTAAATATGAACTTACCATATTTGCAATCACAAACTTTGATGTCTTACCAGAGATGTAACACCGTATTATAAATCTACTCAGTCTTTCCTAAGAAATAATGGACTGTTAGTTTTTCATCGCGTGTAAAAACGGAAAATCCGTATTAGAAACGCTTCTTGGTTTCAGTCAGAAAATGAAATAATCAACATAGATAGATATATAGGCACAGACTGAGATAGATAGATAGATAGATAGATAGATAGATAGATAGATAGATAGATAGATAGATAGATATGAACAGACTGAGATAGATAGATAGATAGATAGATAGATAGATAGATAGATAGATAGATAGATAGAATTTTATTTTATTGTTCATCCCATTCAAGGGCCAGTAGATAGCTAGCTAGCTAGATAGATAGATATGAACAGACCGAGATAGACAGATATGAAACACTATGTGATACAGGCATACATATGAACAAAGTAAGATAAATATGAACAGGCTAAGATACATAGACAAATATGAACAGGATGTTATAACTAGATACATACATACATACATGCATACATACATACATACATACATATATAATTACATACGAAAAAATTGAGATAAATATTAACAGACAAAAATAGATAGATAGATAGATAGATAGATAGATAGATAGATAGATATGAACAGACTGAGATAGACAGATATGAACAGGATGTTATAACTAGATACATACATACATACATACATACATGCATACATACATACATACATACATACATACATACATACATAATTACATACGAAATTAAATGAGGCAATAACACTCTCACGTCAAATATTTTTATTTGTATTCCATTACTTCTTAAAATAACGACTAAAGTTTAAAGTTATTATTATCGCAATCTTTTGTTAAAGTTGTTAGGTTCAAATATTTAATTAAGCGATAGGGGAATTTCTAGGGATATTTTATTGTCACAGGACACGCTGTCAGATTATTCTATCATTAACTTAAAAAATATGAATAATCTGAAAATTTAAACAGGAAAACCATGAAATATCTACGTATATTTTTAGTATTTAATGCAAAGGTTTTGTCCTAGGCAACAAATGATATTGATACAACATTCTTGCATAATTATAAGGTAACTTTTTGTTGTGACGTAGCTCGAACACGAGACGTACGGTTCACAATATATAAAGGATTAATATCGAGTAGCGAGAGTGGAGTTGGTAGCTGACGGCTAGCACGGTCGTTGTCTACTCAGCTCAATAGATCTTGCCACCCTACAAGGACGTGTACTACTGTACCTACCGAAAATAAACGTATTACTTACTTATATCTGTGTATTGTCATTCCTCCACGATACAACACTTTTAACATTATTATAACAGAATAATATTAATAAATTCCAGGAAGATGCTAGACTGTGCTTTATTTTCTCAGATGCTGGTTCTGACTTAAAATATATGAGAAAATATAATTCTATACTTTATATATATATATATATATATATATATATATAAACTCTCCATATATATATATATATATATATATATATATATATATGTGTGTGTGTGTGTGTGTGTGTGTGTGTGTGTGTCCGATTGAATACAGAACAAAGAAAGAATTTTTACAACGTCCAAAATATTAATTTAAAACAGTGCTCGATATATAATATATAGAGCTGTGAATATTTATTATAAATTATATTTTTGAACATGTACATCATTTTTTATACACACTACAAATAGTTCATTTGTTTCGACATTGAAATTTCAATGTCTCATCAGGCCTGGTCTATTTGTAGTGAATATATAAAAAAATTATGTACATATTCTAAAATATAATTTATAATATATATATATATATATATATATATATATATATATATATATATATATATATTTGAATATAAAACTTTAATCTAAATGGAAAAGCAGGAAGGTAAATCCCACAGACCTGATCCTAATTAATATTAATTACATTAATATTAAAACTGATCAAGGTGGAGGGCTCAATGTAATTAATATTTAAATTAAAATCTATGACGTCACATACGAAAGATTTCCGTATGTCAGAAAAAACAATTTGAAATATTCACAAAGACATTATATATAAAGTCTTATGTGATGAGGTAAATTCATGTCAGAAAAAATTAAAGAAAATCGCTTAATCAGATCTAAAAGACTCTTGAAGAAACTTAAAAATCCAGCAGAAAATGATGTGCTTTGGTTTCTCTCGAACAAGAAAAACCAAAATCCTACACTTAACATGAAAAATGTCGGATAGTTATGTGCAAACTCTTGCAAGAGTTACCTACACATAATTATTTGCAACTGATCTGGTTTTGGGGGTTGCGAGCAATGAAGAACATGTCCTTATTGTTCTCTTTGCTGCCGACATTGAGGTCCTGGAAGTATGGATTATGTACGCCATGGGAGGCCTTAATGTTAACATGTTGGTGCACAATCGCAGAAGGCGAGAATAACGCAGACATATATGGATGAAAATTTTTCTGATAACATAACCACTAAAATTTGGCCACCACTTGTGAGCAAAGATGAGGTTTTGAGGAGGTGGAAACGAAAATGAAACGGGTATTTAACATCCGGAAAAGACAGCTGAAGTTGGATATGTAATGAGGATGAAGGACTGAGAGAATCTAATACTCCAGGACAAACAGAGAAAAAGTGAGAGAGGGGAAAGCAACGCGTGACCTACTTGATGGGCTTGAGAAATTGGATGGGAAAGCAGGGTTTAGAAGAGGTAACAGGAGGAAGCGTGTTAAGAGCTACTAGTGATAGGAAAATGTGGAAGGCCATGATCGCCTACGTCCTGAAGGTACATGGCACATAGAAAAACAGAACTCTTCAGGTCTATATCCCTTGAAATACTACGTGTGGGGCGTTGTTGAGAGTGAGGTCAATGACTACTCCCATAAAATCAATGATTCTTTCAAAGCGACACTTGTCAATGTAATGTCCAGTATGAAACAAGTTCATTTAATTCGGGTATGTAGATGAGGTCGAGCTGGCATACAAGCATTTATTTAAAATTTTGGTGCCTGTGCAGAATAAAAGTATAAAAAAGATAATGTAGTTTTATGCTTATAATATTTTTAAATAATAAAGTTATCTGTTATTATATACTAGCAGTATAGCCCGGCGTTGCTCGGGTCTAATGAAAGCTTTAAAACTAATCCATGGTCCTGGAGCGCAGACTCTTTGGACGTTGGGACGAAAGACTAAAAACAATAGTTGTTTCCAGTTAAAGCGAAACCAAAGACTGAAAGAAAAAATGAATGGATGTAAGTCAAATTTTGATTTCCTGGTATCGATATCAAATAAGTTTTTTTCGTCGAAAACTGAATTTTGAAAGCTAAATAAGTCCTCTGAGTAAATGGCATCATGGCTGCGACTAAGAACTACAATTATACCTACTTAGAGCCAAACTCGAAGCAAAAACTAAAATAAAAATGCTAAAAAACAGATTTTGATCAGACCCGGTAGGATATCGGGGTATAGATTTCCAATATCGGAGTCAAAAAAGTCATCCAAGGATAAACTAACCTAAGTAAGTCGATGTAAACTTATCGTGCCCATCGGGAGTAAAACTGGAGAAAATGAGCCATTGATGGCTGAATATCGGTTTTTGATCAGATTCGATAGAATATCGGGGGTATCGATTTCTGATGTCGGGGATATTACCGATTTTCTGCACTATTGTAAGAACTGCAACCTTGAAACTTTTGAATATCGTTTCTTATGTCTTTGTCTATGAGTGTATCAAATTTGATTAAAATCGGACCACCCTTCTACAACCCGATATTTTCGATTATCGATTTTCGATATTTATCGGGGGTACCTCGACACAAAACCTTGATTAGCTAAGAACACTCGCAGACGCTTCTAGTACAACTGTGTAAATTTTCAAGAAAACCGGTTCAGCCGTTTCGGAGTCAATAAGTAACGGACATTCACACACACACACACACACACACACACACACACACACACACACACACACAAAGTTCCATTTATAAATAAGTTTAGATCTGCTTTTCTACAAACATGAACCAGGCCTCAAATATCTAAAGCACCTACACACTCTCTCCCTCTCTCTCTCTTTCTCTCTCTCTTTCTCTGTCTATCTTTCTATCTACGTACGAGTGTACACCTGCTGTTAGAAATGACAGTAAAATATTTGAGAAGGTTATTAGCTTTTTCCTCACAGGCTATCCTACTGAGCGTGACAGAAGGGAATATATATATATATACACTACCGGCCATAATTATTAGGCAAGCGCAGTTTTTTTAAAGAAATTATGTATTTCATACTATTTTTAGTATTTATTGCCAAGTGGATACTTGTAAATGAAAACGGAATCGTTCTTTTGTTATTATTACTTTGCAAAATTTTTCAAGGCAAGGAAGCAAACATGAACTCGTCCGAATCACCTAAAATTTTCTTCAATCTTTCATTGACGAAACTGCAATATAGGTAATTATTAAATATTATAAATTCATTTGATGCACATGTTATTCTGCAATATTAACAAAAACATTCTATTTCTATTTACAATTATTCATTTGGCAATGAAAAGTAAAAAATAGTATGAAATACATAATTTTTTAAAACACTGGAGTGATCTAAAAATTATGGTCGGTAGTCTATATACAACGGTCTTTGTTATAATAGAGAGGTTATATATTTTCTTTTCAGTTCTCGATGACAACTTATTGCAAAAATTAAATAATAAGGCATTGTTCCAGAACCAACACGCAGCAGTAGCTGTAATAACTTGTAGTAGACTTTAATATACTAAAGAGAATGAACTGAGCCGGAACTGGCTCTCTATTGTCGTTCTCTTCATGAGAGTAACAGGAGGAAATATACTTTTATTTTATTATAATAAAGAGGGCATATATATATATATATATATATATATATATATATATATTCATTTAGATCGGTGTGATAGGTGTATGTACGCAACGGCACACATATACATATATATGGCATGCCCCATACGGTTCGCACATAGTTATGTTTGTATGAGCCCCAGTGAGTGGGCACGCGCGTGTGTATGTCTCTGCTTACGTTAATGGGTATACAAGTGTGTATCTATGTCTGCGTTTGTCACGACGACAAATTTTCCTTCCAATTTTCTTTCCACTTACACAAAAATACACCAATATACGCAGCCCTTCATATAGGCATTTTTTAAAATTAATCAGTTTGTCTGCATTATTTTTAGAAAAATATGTCATTCGGCAGTATTCGAACCTGCGACAAATTGATCTGGCGCGTCTTAAACCTCTCGACTCCGAATAGTTTATGGATCCTAGAGGCGCCAGATTAATTGGGGGCTTCCCCTATGTGGACAGATGTCGCAGTTTCGAATTCTGCCGAATGACACATTTTCGTAACAAAAATTTATCGTAAATATATATATATATAGTGATTTGTTTGAACATTATTTTTTATTTATACGCCTATTTAATTAGATATTCTGTTTATAATCAAACAGTATTATATATTTATTTCAACCGGCCTGGTTATTTACGATAAATCTTTGTTACGAAAATACGTGTCTTTCGGCCCAAAATTATCGTAAATAATCAGGCAGGTGGTAATAAATATATAATACTTTTTAATTATAAACAGAATATCTTCTTAAATAAGAGTGTCGATCTACAATAATGTTCAAACAAATCATTTCAAATTGTCTGTTGTGTAAAGACCATTTCGTTATATATATATATATATATATATATATATATATATATATATATGTATATATATATTAATGCAGGTTTCATTGAATAATATAGACAAGTTTTGTCTATTAATTTTGTGTAGGATCCGTTCATACCGTCTGATATACTTGATGGTGATATCTGTGTGTTAATATTTACTCTTTGATAATGGCTTATGTGAGCCGAAAGCTTAGACCCGATAAAAAAATCAACAATTACTGTGATTTTTTGTTGTCTTTCAACGATATCACCATCAAGTATATCAAACGGTATGAGCGGATCCTACACAAAATTAATAGACAAAACTTGTCTATATTATTCAATGAAACCTGCATTAATGAAAAAATGTTGCCAAAATACACACAATATATATATATATATATATATATATATATATATATATATATATATATATATATACATATATATCTGTGTGTGTGTGTGTGTATGTGTGTGAGACTTTTATTTCCTGTTAGATATTAAGAAGTGCTTTATGAATTTCTAAAATATTTTTGTGATGTAAACGCAGATTCTGACTTTCTATTTCCGTTGTTTATTTCTCTGAGCCGCTTCTGTTTGCTCCAAGCTCTTCTCTCGACCGCTCTCAGACTAAATAAACGATGAAAATATCCAAAGATTAGTGGGAGCATCGGATCATTCATTGTTTGTGTGTTTGAAGCAGAAATTCCTGTCGGGCAAGACGTAACTGAGTATCCGTGAAATAGTTTAAATACACAAGACAGAAGCTCAGCGAAGAATGTCTGCAAGCAATTCTTTGATTAGTTTTGTAGCGCTGGATTAACTCGAGGTATTCCACACCATCAAACAATGGCGGAACATATTTGCCAAAATATACAAACAGACGCAGTTAACTGATATTTAGTCCGTATAGGTCTTTATATGTTGAAAGATGGTACACATATATTGTATGAATCTAGACGGAATGTGTTCTTTACGGCAAGTGTTATACACCCTTGTGCAAATTAAATGAAACCGGACGATGTCTTCCTCAGATCTTTCTCAGTTTCTCTGATCTCATATACGTCGTCTCTTGGCTTTGTTGTTCTTTTCCAACCGCATTTTTGCCTTGATGACACGACTGACAATTGAAAGTTTGACAACAACAATATCCGCGAACTCTCTGCAAGGCTTGCCAGTGTTCATGCAGTTAAATTTTTATGCGCTTACTTAGTAGAGTCCATCGCAGACAATGTCCGTAGCGAAACTAATCGACATTCAGACAATAGTGTCTGTGAGTGATAAAATGTTGATATCATCACAGATGACGCAATATTTTCCAAGGCGAAACAAATTTCATCATACGCCCATAGATTCATGTAACTGCACACCAATAAAAATGTCCTAGACTGAGGCAAAATTAAAATCGATTACACACTGTAACTTCAGTGGGTCTAAAACTGACCGTATGGTAAAAAAAATGCAAGTAAAGCAGTTGTTTTAGTTAATTTACATAAGGGTGTACAAAACTGATGTGTACTTGCCCTCAGAAAAAATGTTTCTCTGCAAACAAAAAACGTAAACCTCTGACACAGGATTCGCCATAAACCTACTCTAGCGGAGACTAGCCTGCCTCATTTCGGGCCACAGTGACATAAAAAATGTTAGTTGTGTACGGATCATAGTTTACAGGAACTGGTATTATCCAGCAGTTACCCATCTTGATAATTACCAGGTTCGATAGTTGGTCTATCGTACGAAAATCTGTGTTTTAACGTGATACGGCCGTATGCCTTCCATTTATAAGAGCTGAATTGTTGGACTCTGTAAGCATAAGTTTCTTTAAGAATCTGTTCGACTGCTTGAATATTATAGTGCCCAAATTTAAATATATATATATATATATATATATATATACATTAAACGCATTTTATTAAACGTTAAAGACAACATAGTCTTGCTGAGTTTTTTTGTATCTTCTCATATTTTCTAATGATGATTTTTATTCTAAAATTATATTTATATACATATTGTCCATAAGTTAACCGAATACTTTCGAACGTCATCGTTCATCATCAGAGGCAAATCTTTTTACAATATTTTAACCATCAACACTTGCCTTTCAGTGGAATCATGTTGCTACATTTTGAAGAATTAAATAAACGTTAAGATTTTTTTTAAATTCAAGAGAATTGATAATGTGATCATGTGCAGGCGTAAAATCTCACATTCCTAAAAATATATCGTTTCCACCATTTATTTTCAGTTACACATATCACCCGAAGGGGAGCAGTTCTGCTCCGAAGCATAAAAGTTTTTGTGTAGTGATACTATGCTTTTATAAACCATTGTAACATCTATTACAATATAGAGCTCTACTCTGTATCGAGCACACTTTATAAAAGTAAATGCTTGAACAGTGTGTTTAAATCTACGTGTTCTGTCACTTTCTTACAATATATATATATATATATATATATATATATATATATATATATATATAAGTAGTAAAAAGTAATGGTTTGGCAGTCCACTGTTTGTAGTACTTTATTAAGGGCGCTCGATACTTAGTAGTGCATTATATAAGCTAATTCTTTATTATAAGTTTACATTAAAACATAGTTAAGTGTAACACAAGAGTCGATATGTTTCAGTACTTATCATATTAGCACCTCATCACACAGTGAAATATATTTTTCTGTTAGACATCGTTATATATAGACGCTTAAAACAACAAAATGTTTACTAAATTTAGACAATAAAGTTGGTGAGATTTTTAGAATTTTTGTCCTAGTAAATTACTAGAAATCCATTGCCAAATCTGCTGCTATGAAAGTGGGCTACCTGTGCAGGGCCCGGAAATTTTTCCCACCTGAAACTATTCTACACATATACAAATCTACCATCCGCCCGTAAGTGAATGCAATGAATTCGTCTGGAATTCGAACTCGCCCCCCCCCCCCGATTTCTCGTTCCGAACCGATATCCAATGCTCCACAACGGACATATAAAGATTTACATGTTCTAAATTTAGTTAATATTTTCCATTTTCGGTAGTAGTTTTTTTGCGTAACATAATTAAATAAGTACTGTCTTTTTTCATTAAATCTTTCATACCCTTGTATGTATCTGAAGTTATCTGAAATTTATTTCAATATTTTCATTATTTACTTATTTTAATACTTAAAAAAATAGGTTATTGAACTGGAAATTTCTTATGACTACTTATTTTTATTTGTACTTATGAACAAAGCCAACTAAGTATATATATATATATCATTTCACCCAAGGTAAGGCATTTTACTACCACTGTTGCGCAGGGAGTTATATAGGGGAAAGTGATGAGAAAGAGGGGTTAGTTATAGGGGATGTCAGGAGGAGGGTAATAGAGAGATGAGAATACCGGAGTAATGGGGGTGGAGTGGATGGAGAAAAGAGCTTGAGAGAATGGATGCGAGTTAGTGAGATAGATGATGACTGTTGACCTTACATTTAAATTCCTGGAGAGTGTAGCTGTCCGGGAAGCTAATATATGGAAGGGAATTCCATTGGCAGGAAAATTAAAAATTGCGTTACATTTTATTGGTTTCATTGTAAAATGGTGGGACCTAGTTGCTAGTCTAGTAGCTCGTGTAAATTCATACATAGGAGGCACCAGTTAGCTAAGTTCACTGGAGCAGAAGTCGTGAAAATATCTGTAGAAGAGACACACGGAAGCCACTTCACGCCGGTGAGAGAGCGACTGCAGCCGAGCTGCCAAGTCGGTATCGATCACAATACAGATTCGCCGTTGAATTTTGTCAAGAACCCCGCGGTGAACAGCAGCGGCACCCGACCAGATGTGGCAGCAGCATTTAATACACAGGCGGATGTTAGCTTTATATATGTGAGGATGGATTCAGACGGGAAAAACTTCCTGGCCCTGCACAGTTAATCGACCTTCTTAGCAACGGGTTTAGCTATGGATTCGATATAGTCATTCCACTTGAGGTCCGCTGAGAGTGTTAGGCCAAGGAGGCGTAGTGATTTGCTCTCAGGGAGGCTAGCCTGATTCATGTTAATGGCTGAGGTGGGTATGAGCGATTGTCTACGATGGTTAATATGAGGGTCGTTCAATAAATAAGGTGAATTTTTCCAAGGTGAATTTTTCTAATACAGGTAGAAGCTTACGTTTTTATTTTATTTTTATTTTTCAACGTAGTCTCCCAGCAGTGTCACACACTACCCATCTGTGCAGAAGCTTCCGTATTTCCTCAGCGTAAATATCTTTGGACTGATGTCTCAAGCAACCACTCACAGCACTTTTGACTTCATCGTCACTTTCAAATTTCTTTAAAATATTTAGCCCACTTGTAGAAATTTTTTGGCTGAAACATGTGGCACCATACACAGTTGACTTTCTCCTATTAATTTCAACTGGTTTGCACCCTTCAGCAACCAAAAACTTGATAACTGAACTCTGTTCAATTCTGGATCATGCTTCTTGGTTGGCCATCTTTGTCAATCTCCAAAACTCTCAAAATTTTTTTCAACCTGCGAAAAAAATTAAATCTCTTTGAAAAAGAAGTAAAGAAAATTAAACAAAAATAAGCTTCTATCTGTATTAAATGTTCTTGTACCGAAAAAATCACCATATTTATTGAATGACCCTCGTAGATAACAGCTTTGTTTTGGAAGCATTAAAATTTACGATCCATTTCTTACCACCGTTTTACCACGGATTGGATGTCCTTCTCGAGCTCGGCAGCGAGTTTCGCTTTGTCAACCTCAGTAGATTTTAGATCGAGGCGAGAGTAAACGGTGGTGTCGTCATCGTATATGCCTAATTGGTATCTTATTTTAATATCTCAGGTTATTATACTTATCTTTATGTTAGTTTTGATTTTTTTCTTTTATCTTATTTTATCTTTTCCTACGTCTGAATTCGTCTTCTCTCTTCCTTTTTCCTTTTTTCTTTTTCCATTTTTCTTTTTCCCTTTTTCTTTTCTTTATTTTTCTGCTTCATCTCCTTCTTCTTCTGGTTTGAAATTTTACATTTCTGGATTTCCGCGCCGAAACATTCGCTACATTACTGTCTAGGAAGTCATACGCACCTGTTCTTTCAGGTGTTATTACCCACCCCACCATCACTTCCTTAATTCATCTCATTGTCTGACCTTGATATTATTTCTTCGTTTTTATTTTTTTTATTTTAAATTTCTTTATCTATATATTACGAAACGAATTGAATTAACCACATTTTACCGCCTGATGATGGTGTTTTAACACCGAAACTTTATAGCTATTAAGTTGCAGTATGCTATTATGACCATATATTTATGCTCTACTTTTATATTGAGGACTTTTTAAAGTAAATATTTTAATGTTGAATATACTTACATTAGTAACCATTATTTATAATATTATATATATATATATAATATTATAATATATATATATAATATATAATATATATATATAATATATAATATTATATATATATATATATATATATATATATATATATATATATATACATATTGTAAGAAAGTTCTGGAACACGTTGGTTTTAAACCTACTCTTCATACATTTACTTTTATAAAGAGTGCTGGATAAAGTGTAGAGATTTATATTGTAGTGCCCGTTACAATGGTTTATAAAAGCATAGTATCACTACACAAAAATTTTCGCGTTTCGGAGCTCCTCATCTGGTGATAAGTCTAAACTTATAACCAGATGAGGGTGATAAATTTAAAGGGTCTTTTACAGCAACAAGAAGCCCGTTCAAAAATTCCACACTAAACTTAAAAAACTAATTAACAATAGCAAGTGGTCCAGGATCGGCAAAAATGATTTAGTTAATAATTTATCTAAATTCCATCTTTCGGATACGCAACTAGAAGCCCTAAGCTTCGGTCAAAAGTTTGCCACCGGATTACAAAGATATGATATGACAGATTATATCATCAAAAACCATCAAAACAACGACTCAGATTTCACCAAAATGTATATCCAAGGTATACTCACAGCTACATACAAAGAAACAAACCACATCTCAATTCCTTGCAGATATTTTGCAGCCCTGAAGGAATTAAAAAACAACAAAGATATACGCATATCTTCTTCTGACAAAGGTGGGGGAATCGTAATCATAGACGAACACATATACCAACAAAAAATGAAAGACCTCATTGGTGATGAAAACATATATGAGAAAATTAACAAAACAGCATCACAAAAGAAACACAAAAATTTACAAAAAATATCAAGAAAGTATTAAAAATAGAAGACTCCTCCTGGCTAAAGCTTATCACATACCATCCAAAAACACCCACACTATACGGTCTCCCAAAAACACATAAACCAAATATACCAATGAGACTTATCATATCCGGAATAGGCAGCGTCTCACATAAAATAGCTGGCAAATTAAGTAAAATCTTAATACCACTTCTCGGCACAATAATTCCGTCACATATAAAAAAAAAAAAACTCTGGTGACCTATTGAACAAACTAAAAAACAAAGACATAGAAAACACATGGCAAGTCTAGACATAAAATCATTATACACAAATTTTCCTATAGATAAATGGTGAAATGAATTAAAACCACACTTAACAAAAACAAAAATAAAATTACCTCTACCTACACAGAAAATCTAAGCAATGTTTCTTCACTTTTAATGACCATTTCTGTAGACAAAAATTTGGTTTACCAATGGAATCGCCTCTCACTGGCGTTCTCGCTTGTTTGTTTTTAGAATTTGTGGAAAGAGTTTGTTTCAGAAACATACCACCAAATTCATCCTACTTTAGATATATAGACGACTCCCTTCTAATCTATCCAGAAACAACTAACATAGCAAACTTAGTCAACAAACTCAATACCATTGAACCTACATTAAATTTTACCTTCGAACCTGAATCTAATCATAATCTTCCTTTCCTAGATATCATATTACACAAAAATAACAACAAACTCGATTTTGACGTCTACAGGAAAGCTACCAACAAAAACGACCTGATAAATTTCTACTCCAGCCACTCTTCCAAAATCAAATCTGGTATTATTATAGGTTTTTTTAAGAGGACTAAGAATATGCAGCCCCCAATATTTAACAAAAGAAGAAAAATACATAGAAAGCACATCCAGAAACTTACATTACCCATATCACTTTATTCACAATGCAAAAGCAAAGGCACATAATATATACAACCACAACAAAAGAAACACTGTTATCAATAATAATCTAAACAATAACAAATAAATCATACTACCAACCTACTTCATTGCATCTAATATCCAAAACAATCTATGTCATATAAAAGCACACACACATAGTAAAAACTACATCGAAAACTATTATGGACATTATCACATCTAAAAATAATCGAAATCAAAATGACGAACAAGCAGGTGTATACAGAATAAATTGCCGGGATTGTTCCTCCATTTACATCGGAGAAACAAGTAGAAATCTAAAAAAACGTATATATGAACACAAAAGAGACATCACTAATAATAATCAAACAAATGCATTAGTGTTTCACAGAAATAAATTCAACCACAATTTCGATTTTAAGAGGGCCACACTCATAAAATGAATAAACAATTTATTCAGAAGAAAAGTTCTCGAGAGCGCCGCCAACCAGTTCTACCAAAACATCAATTTTGCGCCCCGGATTTTTCCCAATCTCACCTTTACTTATGGAAATTATACTAAAACAGACTAACATACATAATAAAAAGTTTAAAAAAAGGGTTGAATTCCCTTCATTTTAACATCTCGTGACTTTGCACTACACATGAAGGAATTCTAAAACAGACTAACATACACAATAAAAAGTTTCAAAGAAAACGGTTGAATTTCATTTCACTTAATATCTCGTGACTTTGCACTACACATGAAGAAATTCTAAAAACTAAAATACTCTGTTAATCTTTTCAAATGATCTGTGAGCGTCTTTGTGGTTGCCAACACTGTTCATTTATAGATACGTAATTTAGAATAAAGCTCATTTCGTCTTTTTGCCTTGATAAAGTCCATCACAGGACGAAACGCGTAGGCGATTTAAAATACAGTTTTCCTCTTGTCTTTATTTATTTAACCATCCTGTCCTTAATCTCAGATCATAACTGAGTATCTTTTTACAAATTGTCGACATTGAAAACAAAAACACATATATACATCACATTAGAGAATATAAAAGATTACTAAAAAGCCGCCCATTCACACAGAAACAGGAAAAACTTTCTCAAAAATAATTCCAAAATGCTCATGCAAACTCTCATGTAATCCTCTCAATATATATATATAATCCACTGAAATATTTTGTCGTCATTTTTAAGGCAGCGGTACATTCATATACATATGAAAACTAATATAGTTGACATTGTTTACGAGTTTTTCAGCTAAGGATCTGCTCGACTGCATATATATACTAGAGTCCAAATCCCACGAACGATATTAGCGAACGTGAAATATTTGTGAGCATTCTCTTAACACGCCTAATCCTGTGTATTATCTTCAACTACGCCCGACAGCAAAGTCTCTCAACGGGAGATTGGAGGTTTTGCGGGTCGTAGAACCATCTCTTATTTACTGTTGTTTCCAAGTTTACTCTATCCCGGGTGTTAAACTCTCAGCAATATGCAAATTGTAAACCCTCAACCAAAGATTTCAACACTAAATTAGTTTAAAATATATTTTTATCGCACAATGCCAGAATACATACAGGAAGCTGTCAAAATAATGCAAACACCTTGAAATTTCAAGACAATTGTCGTGGATTCCGGCTGCGAAAACGTACAAAATAATAAAAATCAAAAAAGATATTTAAGATAGAAACATGTTATATTAAACGTAAATATACAAACTGGAACGCAGGTTCGTAATCCAGGAATACGATTAGTAGGAATATATATATATACAAGTCTTTCAAGGGAAGCCGGGCTGAAATTAGTATGTCCTTGTTATAATATTCTGTCTGCGTGAAGCTCAGAGATACTATGACTACAGACGCGGTATTCTCTGTGTAACTTCGGTATCTCTCGGTACCTTACGGACCTCTTACGGTACTCGTACGATGTCTCTCCTGTTCTGACATATCTCACAATGGCAGGAGTATATGTGTACTCAAGTCGAGTCCAATATCATAGAAAAAGGGGAGATCGCACAACAACTATTTATTTCAGTATGGGATAGGACCGCCTTTTTCGGGAATTACAGTTTGAACCCTGTGCGGAATCGATTCAAACAAAGTTTTAATTTTTTCCAGACAAATTTTTATCTATTCTTCAGCTAAAACGCTCTCCAATTCTTTCAGTGATGATGGTGGAGGACATCGACTCCTCAACAGTTTTTCTAAAATAAACTATAAATGTTTAATGATGTTGAGGTCTGGTTACTGTGGTGGTTAGATCAGATATTCTACTTCATTAGAATGTTCCTTGTGCCATTCATCTACAACTTTAGCAGAATGAATTATCATCTAGCATGATGGTAGTTCCCTCTTGAAACAGTTCACAAAACATAAAATGAAGGTGATCACTTAAAACTCTTGAATAGTCATGACGGTTGATTATAATAATTTTATTTAAATAATATCTGTAAAAAACAGTTTTAGCAAAAACATGAAGTACTACTAACATTAAATTAACAAACATAAAGTCGACAGGCTTTTGAAAGTTAAATCAAATTTTCCAGATTGTGCTATCATGGTAGCAAGTGTTTCAATTACTTTGTCCACCCATGTCTTATTAATAAAATAACTAAAAATACTTTTTTATAGTAGAATTACCACAAATACATTTAATTTGTAATTGAAGGCAAACAATTGATTCAAATATATTTAGTTGAAGGTTGATAATTTCGTTCAAAATATTTAGATTTTGTCATTAAATAACGCACATATGTGTTGATATGCCTCTAAACAATATCGAACAAGATCAAATCTTAACACGCCTGTTATTATGCTCAACAAAAGCTTCTTTATTTTTTTCTCGCACATTCTGAAGTTTTTCAATCAAGAAAAAATCATTAATAAAACGGCATATCGCATTGAATACACCGGTTCTCGTCCGATCACCGAAGTTAAGCAACGTGAGCCTGGTCAGTACTTAGATGGGTGACCGCTTGGGGAAGTCCAGGCGCTGTAAGCGTTCAGTGATGGATGTGCGTTGTGGTGCAGTGGATGTCGGCTTGGAAAGAGAAACCGGTGAGCCGAGTTCGAATTCCAGTTGAGTGCTCTGCATTCACTTAAGCACTGATAACCCTGGGAAAGGTATTAATCCGTCACTTCCCTCTTGTTATGGGTTAAATAACGGGGTGGGGACTGGAGGCAACGCATCCAGTATTGGTGTCACAATAAAAACACCCTTGGTAGCCCTGGCGAAGCATCAAGTATTCACCTATTTGATAAGATTATGAATTTAGCTGCAAAACTGCGCCAGGGTTCCAAATGCACAGGGAATATTGAAGGGGTGTAGTGAGTTCAATCTCGGCCGAGGCCGCAGGACGACGGCGAATAAAACGAAAGTTATTTTGCTTTATGGAAAGACATAATTTTGCCTTATGTAAAGATATTATTTTGCCTTATGTAAAGACATTATTTTGCCTTATGTAAAGATATTATTTTGCCTTATGTAAAGACATTATTTTGCCTTATCTAAAGATATTATTTTGCCTTATGTAAAAACATTATTTTGCCTTATGTAAAGATATTATTTTGCTTTATGTAAAGACATTATTTTGCCTTATGTAAAGACATTATTTTGCCTTATGTAAAGATATTATTTTGCCTTATGTAAAGACATTATCTTAACTCTAGTTACTTCTAGAAAAGCTTTTTCTATTTCTCTTTTTCATTTACAAGTATTCACTCAATATATTTAACGAAGACAGATTCTTGATTCAGACTTTAAATGAATTTATGATTTTTCCTGAAAACATTTTTTTAATTAATGATTTCAACTTCTTTTTTTTCTCAGTTTTTTGTCACTATAAAGATATTGTCATGTTCGAAAGAAATGAACATTTTCGATTGTAAATCTGTTAAATTTGATGATTTTGGTAGAATCTCACCTCATAAATATCTTACATTTTTTTCGGTTAGTCCGGCAGTTTTGCACTGACATACCGGTGAATATCACATTTTCTCTTCATCAATTAATGCATCATTTTTCCGATCAAGACGCTACGAGTAAATAATTGCAGTGATGGTTTCATTCATATTCCACTGACTCGTAATGAACCGTTTATACACTCCTACTATTCATCTCGAGATTCTCGGGAAAATCCAAAGAAAGATCTGCTATATAATCGGTCCTAACTTGGCATCTCGACTTCAGTCACTTTCTCACCGACGCGACGTAGCTTTCTTCTGTATTTTCTACAAATACATGGCAACTATTTCCTGGCAATTTATTTCTACACATATTTTCATGGCAACTGCTCTGATGACCTCTCTTATTTGGCGCCCTGTCCATGTTAATTTAAGCACGCTACTAAATTGGTAAAAACCCTTTGGAAAGGTATTAATCCCGCTATGAGTGAAACAATTTAGCAGATAGGGTTCTTTTGACTTGGTTAGCAACCATTCTACCGTAGAATGTAATGACAATATCCGACAGAAAAATATTATTTCCAGTCTTTTTTAAGACATGATCGCCGAAGCGTATAGCACGTATGGCACTTAAATAACTGACTAAATTGGCATCCAAATCTAACACTTTTACCGTTGAAATAGTTAAATGTAACTGCTACTTCTATTCCAACAGTTTATTTTCTCGCACTTCCCACTACAAAAATTTTAATGCAATGTCAGTTGCCATCATCAATCTTCTTGAAACCCGATCATATTTTATTCTTTCTTCAATAACCTCTGTGACTAGTATTTTCTCTCACTGTAACTGCCTGTGTAGTAGTGGCGGTACTGCTTTGCTTGGGCTGAAATTATTAAGAAAAAATCTACTACCGACAAAGGAAGGACATCTGTCGATGTTTCCTTGCTTTTTGGTTTCGAGAGCTCTGCTAACTGTTGTTATTTTCTCTTTAAGTTATTCTGCAAAACCCATTTTTCATCATTTGAAACAAAGCGATACAAAAATTAATAGCTGTCATTACAAGTTAAGAAGACACTGCAAATGGTTAAAAGTTGTGATCGGATCGAAAGAGAAAGTTCTTGAAAAACTCAAATTATCTCTTTAAAAATTTTCCATTTACTAGAAATGTACCTGAAAAGCAAGAAAGAAAGTATTTAGACATGGTCAATTATGCTGCTGAAACAAATTTCTGGTTCATTGACTTGGATACAATTCAATAGGCTCTTTCAAAAATTCTTCATCTACAACAATTTGTCTGCTACAACGAGACTTGTCGGATATCTCCGTTTTTAAACATTTAAACAACAGCAGATTTATACGAGCTTTCAATGTATTCGTAGTCAACGAAAAATGTTTTCAAATTCAACTGCCGTAATGTAGCTTCCCTGTGCCTTTTTATATTAATATTTTCACAATAATTGTACTGGTGAACTTTCCTCTATGATAACTAGAATTTATATATTTCACGGAATTTCTAATCATTTTACATTTGAAATAGCTAGATGCAACCGTAAGTTCTATGCTAACAGTTTCTTATATTACATTTTTCGCTTAGAGAATTCTCTGCTGCTTTTTTGTATTTATTCATTTTTTTTATTTTTTTATTTTTATTTTTATTTTATTTTTTTGCTTTCCAGTCAACTTTGATCTTCTACAATTTAAATTTAATGCCATCGTCATCTTCTGTGTTATTGAATTTAATTTTATTATTCTTTCTCCTTAATATTAGTTTTTTCCCATATTCTCTAACAATCAGTATTCCATTGCGTTTTAGTGGCTTTATTGCCTTGATTGAGTTGAAATGATTAAAAAACTGTTTTAATACTAGTACTGCCCATTCAGAATTCATACCTGAAACAGTGACAAAACAGTGGCGAATATTCTACTTTTAATGTTTCTTCTACAAAAGTTAGCTGAAGAAAGCGCAAAGAAAGGACTACGTATAAACTACAAGAGAACTGAGTGCATGGTCATAAGTGAAAGGAGGAACCCAAAATCCTAACTACAGGTGGGGGATACTAAAATCAAGCAGATACATAAATTTAGATATTTGGAAAATATTCTAACAGAAGACGGAAAGTGCGATACTGAGATCCGAAGGCGAATTGGCATGGCCAAGAATGCATTCTAGAAGCTAAGTAGAGTATTAAGAGACATCGGAGCAGAAGCCATGAAAGAACTTGTAGAAGAGGCACAGGGAAGCCACATCACGCCGGTGAGAGAGTGGTTGCAGCAGGTCTGCCAAGTCAGTATCAACCACGTTACAGATCCTCCTTTGTATTTTGTCAAGAAGCCCAAGGAGAGCAGCAGGGTCACCCCACCAGATATGGCAACAATATTCAATACACAGGCGGATGGTAGATTTTTATATGTGCAGAATAGATTCAGGTAGGAAAAACTTCCCGGCCCTGCATTTGTTTAAAATTTAGAGCGGTGAATTGCGTAATTACCTTCCGAACGCGTAATTATATGTTATAATTATATTTGTCCTTTACTTCATAGTTAGTGCGAAAGTTAAATCCTGTTATTACTTTAGATAAATAATAAACTATTCCGTGTCGATTTTGAGCCAAGAATGAAGAAAATGTTATATAAACTATTGTAAAAATTATTTGAAACAAAACGAATAATGTCTTTCTAGAATATATCACACTTTCTCTAATCACGTATACGTCGGCTTTTGGCTTTGGTTTCTCTTATGTCCCCGTTTTTTTATGTTTTGAACTAATGGGTACGGTTTGTTTCTTTGCCATGATGATACGACTGACAGTTGAAAGGCTGACAACAACAATACCCGCGATCTTTTTGTAAGGCTTGCCAGTGTATCCGTGCTGCGTTGCACATTTCGAGCGCTTTCTTGGAGTAACGTGCATCACAGACAATGTCCATGAGACAATTAATCAACAGTCGAGGCAATATTGTCTTAGCGTGAGAAAAATCTGATGTAATCACAAATGTGGCAATTTTTGTCAAGACCAAATTTCAAAATACACTCCGAAAACAGATGCATATTACTGCACATTTCTGCAAATGACCTAATCTGAAGAAAAATAGAAATCGATTACACCCTGTCACTCCAGTGGATCTAAAACTGACAGTTGGAGACTAAAGCAGTTGATTCAGTTAATTTTCATAAGGGTGTTGAAAGACCCTGTTTGGTTTTAGTTGAAAGACCCTGTTTGGTTTTAGTGAGAAAATGTACTGGAGTATGCCGAGATATAGAAGACGATAACGCTCTCTTCTTTAAAGTTTCTATCAGTGATATCGAAAACCTTATCAATTATAACCTTAATCATTTGTACCCTCTTACTTCTTTAATTTACAATAGTATAATTAACGAAAGAAATGAATAATGATTTAAGTTTAGAAAGAAAGAAAGAAACAAACTTATAATTAACGAAAAATAAAAATGAATAATGGTATGATTTAAGAATAAATGAATACTTATATAGTTTAACAAAGACAGAACGTCAGGAAAAAAAGAGAGTAATAACAATGGTATAGTTTAAGAAACAAAAAGAAAGGTATAATGGCATGATTTGCGATAGAAAGAAAAAAAGTAAAAAAAAAGACACAAAGAAAATGAAAGAAATAAATAAACGATAATATAATTTAAGAAAGCCTGAAAGAAAAAACATGAATTATATTATAATTTTAAAATAACCCTAGAAAAAAAATGAATTTTTTAAGAAATAAAGAAAGAAATGGCCAATGGTGTAATTTAAGAAATAAAGAGAGAAAAAGAGAAACAAACTGTTGTGGATTCCGGGTGAGAAACCACACAAAATAATAAATAACAAAAACAGATATGGAGATGGAGAATATAAATTATATTGAACAAAATATACAAACTGGAACACGGGTAAGTCAATTCAGGTATACTATTAGTGCAAATAATCCTATACAGTCTTAAAGTGAAATAGTATGTCCGAGTAAGGAGACTATAATGAGACTATATCCAACAACTCCAACTAACTCTGCGCCAACTTACTGGCCAACTAAGCAACTTCTTTACCACGGTATTTACCAACCTTCCCACGCAATGTTAGATGTGACACAAGATCATTTCATAGTGGGTCTTCCCGGCCATATTGCCGGGCCAAAAAATGTCTGTCTATTTTTACTGAGTCGTGATTCTACCCTTCGGTGGAACCACAACTGGGTTAGTGCTCTCTGCTCGGAAGCAGAGAGCGCTCTCTACCCGAAGGCAGAGCGCTAACAGTGTCATAGTCGTAACAGCAGAGGAAAATGCCAGCTGCTTTACAACTCTGTTCTGTGTATAGGCAAGATTATATGTACACATAAGGCGAGTCCATTCTTGTATACAAAAAAGGGCGATCCCACAACACAAACAAAGAGACAAATTAATACTGGCATAATTCTAAAAAGATATATCAAACAAAGAAAAAGAAAGAAAGAAAAAAAAGAAATGAGCAATTCTATAATTTAAGAAAGAAAGAACAAAGAAAAATATAGAACAAATAGAACAAAGATAAAAGAAATGACTATTGGTATGATATAACAAAAGAAAGAAAGAAAGAAAGAAAGAAAGAAAGAAAGATAAAAGAAATGACTATTGGTATGATATAACAAAAGAAAGAAAGAAAGATAAAAGAAATGACTATTGGTATGATATAACAAAAGAAAGAAAGAAAGAAAGAAAGATAAAAGAAATGACTATTGGTATGATATAACAAAAGAAAGAAAGAAAGAAAGAAATGACTATTGGTATGATATAACAAAAGAAAGAAAGAAAGATAAAATAAATGACTATTGGTATGATATAACAAAAGAAAGAAAGAAAGAAAGAAAGATAAAAGAAATGACTATTGGTATGATATAACAAAAGAAAGAAAGAAAGAAAGAAAGATAAAAGAAATGACTATTGGTATGATATAACAAAAGAAAGAAAGAAAGAAAGAAAGAAAGATAAAAGAAATGACTATTGGTATGATATAACAAAGGAAAGAAAGAAAGAAAGAAAGATAAAAGAAATGACTATTGGTATGATATAACAAAAGAAAGAAAGATAAAAGAAATGACTATTGGTATGATATAACAAAAGAAAGAAAGAAAGAAAGAAAGATAAAAGAAATGACTATTGGTATGATATAACAAAAGAAAGAAAGAAAGAAAGAAAGAAAGATAAAAGAAATGACTATTGGTATGATATAACAAAAGAAAGAAAGAAAGAAAGATAAAAGAAATGATTATTGGTATGATATAACAAAAGAAAGAAAGAAAGAAAGATAAAAGAAATGATTATTGGTATGATATAACAAAAGAAAGAAAGAAAGAAAGATAAAAGAAATGATTATTGGTATGATATAACAAAAGAAAGAAAGAAAGAAAGATAAAAGAAATGATTATTGGTATGATATAACAAAAGAAAGAAAGAAAGAAAGATAAAAGAAATGACTATTGGTATGATATAACAAAAGAAAGAAAGAAAGATAAAAGAAATGACTATTGGTATGATATAACAAAAGAAAGAAAGAAAGAAAGAAAGAAAGATAAAAGAAATGACTATTGGTATGATATAACAAAGGAAAGAAAGAAAGAAAGAAAGATAAAAGAAATGACTATTGGTATGATATAACAAAAGAAAGAAAGATAAAAGAAATGACTATTGGTATGATATAACAAAAGAAAGAAAGAAAGAA
Organism: Ascarosepion bandense; assembly: GCA_037127315.1. Lineage (NCBI taxonomy): Eukaryota > Metazoa > Mollusca > Cephalopoda > Sepiida > Sepiidae > Ascarosepion > Ascarosepion bandense. Next base: position 3,605,595 of record JBBBDQ010000748.1, on the reverse strand, counting down.
AGATAAAAGAAATGATTATTGGTACGATATAACAAAAGAAAGAAAGAAAGATAGAAAGATAAAAGAAATGACTATTGGTATGATATAACAAAAGAAAGAAAGAAAGATATAAAAATGAAAGAAAGAAATGAACAATGGAATAATTTACGAAACAAAAAGTATAAATGTGTAATTGCATTATTTTTGACTAAATGGATGAATGAAAGAAACAAAATAAAAGAAGACAAAAACAACTTTAGAAAGAATGAAATACAAAAAAAACATCAATAACGGTATGATTTAAGCATAACAGAAGGAAAGAAAATTATGATTTAAGAAAGAATGAAAGAAATGAAAAATTGTATAATTCAAGAAAGAAATGCCTCGATTGGATATAGCTCATGACTTTCAATCGAGGTATTAGTACGCAATAGTCCGAATAATGTAAATGCTGTCAATTAATTTACTTTAATTAACTTATTTTCGACTATTTTTCTTTTTTTTTTAATCGTATCACCCCGAGCAAGGCGGTAACGCCACTGATGTGCAGGGGGCTACATAAGGGTAAAAAGATTAATTAGAAGAGAGTGAAGAGAAAGACGAACCAGTTAGAAAGGAGCAAGAGAAGGATGGGAATACAGGTGTGATGACAGTTGAACAAGTGGAGAGAAAGGAAAGGATATACGGGCGTGGTGAAAGAACTAGAATCAAGTGGTTAATAGTGGTTACTATATATATATATATATATATATATATATATATATATATATTAATCGTATCACCCCGATCAAGTCGGTAACGCCACTGATGTGCAGGGGGCTACATAAGAGTAAAAAGATTAATTAAAAGAGAAAGACGAACCAGTTAGAAAGGAGCAAGAGAAGGATGGGAATACAGGTGCGATGACAGTTGCACAGGTGGAGAGAAAGGAAAGGATATACGGGGTGGTGAAAGAACTAGAGTCAAGTGGTTAATAGATGAGTATTGACATTGACGGGCTTTATCATGTATATATTGATCCTGGTAGCCTTCTAATGTAACTCGATATTTAATCGTCTAATTCAGTAACAGCTCGATTATTGCTTGCTCTGTTTTCACTGAGTTTACGAACACACTGCCCGTCCCAAGGCTTGAACTCACAATGACACTGTCGCAAATTCACAAGCCATCGCTTTAATCCACTAAGCTACTGATGAGGGAAACATAACACCGTTTTCACATGAACCCAAGTAAACAATGTCAGTCACTGGTATTGAACTCACAATTCAGTCAGACAGTTAAGTGTCATACGTGATACAGGCTTGGGCGATCATGTCTCTTTCGATTAATGAGTGACTAAGTAAAAGATTTTACTGCAGTCAGTCGACGTTTCTTCGTGCAGTGAACTCACAATTACTCTCATCAAATGAGGAATCGTCAATTGATTTACTTTAATTGATTTAGTACGAGGAAACAGGAATATTTCATTGAGAAGCAACGAAGAGTGTTGAATTCTTATGTAATATCGGTCGTCTTACATGGCATAAAATGTTGGACAAACTTCTCACAGGTGAAGAGGAGACTTGAGACCACAAAAAATAAAGAAAAGAATGGTAGAATAGTAAGTAGTATCAATTCTTATATAAGGCGAATAATGATGGACAATCTCCTGACAGATGAAAAGTTTTCATGTGTTAACAGGTATAAAGAAACAGTTTAATATCTTACAAGACAGAGAATGCTAGACAATTTCCTCACAGGTGTGGATGTGGGGGGGGGGGGGGCTGAGCCAACAAAACCAAGGAAATGAGTGATTAATAATTATATAAAATTTATCCGTTTCTAAGGTAGAGAATAGTTGAAAATCTTGCAGATGGAGAGATGAGAGAAGTAATTTTGTAAATTTTATATGACATCAACGAAATAGAATTTTCATACTTTTTTTTTTAATTCATACAACTTGGTATATGCTTATTCATTCATTTAATAATGACTTATTATATAATCTAAACTTATTTATAAATGGAACTTTGTGTGTGTGTGTGTGTGTGTGTGTGTGTGTGTGTGTGTGTGTGTGTGTGTGTGTGTGTGTGTGTCTGTTACCTATAGACTCCGAAACGGCTGAATCAATTTTCTTGATGATTTACACAGTTGTACTATAAGCGTCTGCGCATGTTCTTGGCTAGGTTTTGTGTCGAGGTACTCCCAATAAATATCGAACATCGATAATCGAAAAAATCGGGTTATAGAAGGAGTGGTCCGATTTTAATCAAATTTGATACGCTCATAGACAAAGACATAAGAAACGATATTCAGAACTTTCGTGGTTGCAGTTCTTACAATCGTGCAGAAAAGTTTATATCGATACCAGGAAATCAAAATTTGACTTACATCCATTCATTTTTCATTCAGTCTACGGTTTCGCTTGAACTGGAAACAACTATTGCTTTTTAATGTTTCGTGCCAACGTCCAAAGAATCTGAGCTCCAGGACCATGGATTAGTTTTAAAGCTTTCATTACACCCGAGCAACGCCAGCCATACTGCTAGTCAATTCTATGCAAGAACTCACAAGATATTTTTACGGATTTCTAGCAATACTATATATTCAAGTTTAACCAGACAAACGCCGAAGAATGACCCGACGCTGTGGAAATTATTTCTCAATTAATTTGCATTAATTATTTTTTTTTACTTCGAAACAGGAATATTTAATTGAGAAGCAACGAAGTGTCTTGAACTCTTATGTAATACCAGTCTTTTATATGACATCAAATGTTGGACAATCTCCTCACAGGTGAAGAGGAGACTTGAGACAACAGAAACAAAGAAAAAAATAGTATAATAGTATGTTGTATAAATCTTCATAGAAGGAAGGATACAGATGAAGAGTTGACGTGTGGCGACATGACGGCCAAGTCAGATAGATACGGCTACAGCACATACGCTTCAGCATCATTAGGTTTTTTTTTTTTAATCATTTCACCCCGAGCAAGGCGGAAATGCCACTGATGTGCATGGGGCTACTAAATACAAATATGTAGACGAATGGGTGATAGGAAATAGCCTTATCTATGTTGTCACCAATGCTATCTAGTAGGGAGCAGTCAGGAGAGGAGGGAGAACGGTAAAGAAAGAATAGGTAACTAGCCGAACTGAGGAGAGACAGGCGGAGACATATATATTGGTGGTCAGTAGATTCGAGTGAAGTCACCCTAGCTATGGGGAGGTGTTCGCTGACGTAGACACCAAGCCCATGCATGTGGACAGTGGAATCCTTCCTTAAGAGGGGAAGATAACCAGGGATGGAGAGGTCAGAAGAGGGAATAGCTGAGTTGAGGTTAGTTTCGCAGAGCGCAAGGATGTCAGGGGACTTTTCATGCAGGAACGCTTCTACACTAGGAAAGTTAGTACGAATGCCCCGGATATTAGTGAAAGAAAGGTTAATGGTTTTGGTGGTTTGAATTTAACTGGTTTAGGGTCGTTTCTTATTTGTTTAGTCATGATTTTGTTTATAGAAAGGGACTTAGGGTAGAGGATACAGGCGGTCATTATCCACGATCTGTGCTGGGAGGGAAACTGGCTAGGGCTGCAACAAGGTGTGGCCTCGGGGTTGCCCACCGAAAGCGCTTGCAGGGACACCTATCCATGCGCGACATGGCACTTCCCCACTAATAACGCATTATTATTCATTTTAAGTTGAAAGTCACATGTCATCGTGACCGAGATATTTCCACTGATTTCTAGCAATACTAAATATTAAAGTTCAACCAGACAAGCACCGAACAATTATTTGACGCTGAGGCACCCTCAGTTCATTTACTTTAATTAATTTAGTCCGAGGAAACAAACATTTCATTGAGAAGCAACGAAGAGTATTGAACTCTTATATAATATCAATCATCTTGTATGGTATCAAATGTTTGGCAAATTTCTTACATGTGAAGAGGAGAATTGTGACAACAGAAATAAAGAAAAGAATGATAGAATAGTATGTAGTATCAATCCTGATATAAGGCGGATGAGGATGGACAATCTTTTCACAGATGAAGAGGGAAAATGTGGTGACAGGTACAAAGAAAAAAAATAATGAAATATTGCGTAATATAAATCCTCTTACATGACAGAGAAAGTTGGACAATTTCCTCACAGGTGGAAAAGAGAGTTAACCAACAGAACCAAAGAAAAGAGAGTTAACCAACAGAACCAAAGAAAAGAGTTATTAAATAATTATGTAATATCTATCCGTTTCTAAGGCAGAGAATGGGGCACAATCTCCTCGCAGGTGAAGAAGCGACAAAAGTAATTTAATAACGAAATAGTAGAATTTCTATACGATTTTCAAAGTCGTATAACTTGCTAGGTTATTCAGTCAGTTAATTTTCATGCGCGATACAGGCTTAGGCGATCATGTCTCGAAACAGACATGACAAACTGGGAAGATGATTTTTCCGCAGTAGGTTGCTATTACTTTCTGCGACGGACTGGTTGCCAACCAAGGCTATAGTACACAATCTGTTCTACGATTTAATTATTTTATCTGTGTCTTACAGTTAAGTGCCATACGTGATACAGGCTTAGGCGATCATGTCTCGAAAGTAAAACGACGAACTAGACAGATGATTTTTTCCACAGTAGGTTGCCATTACTTTCTGCGATAGACTGGTTTGCGAAACAAGGCTACAGAACCCAATCTCTTCTGCTATTTAGCCCATAGCTAGAGGAAGAAGAGACGGATAAATGTTTTTTTTCTCAAGGGTATAGGTACTTATTCAGACATTAAATAACGAATTATTATTAATGCTAAGCAGGAAGTAACAAGTCATCTTGACCGAGATGTTTTTAAGTATAGTCGATTTTTCAGGCTGTTGTTCACATCTGATAATGCACTCTCTGCCGGAAATTATATTTAAGCTCTGCCCAGCAGAGTTAAGGTATAATGGAGTAATGGATAGCGAGACGTATTGAGGAATCGGAGAGCCGTGTTCGAATCCCAATCGGAATCAATGCATTCACTTACGCGCTAATACCCTTGCAAAATTTCTGAATTCATATCTTCTCCCTTCTAAAATATCATATCAGACTGGGTTTTCTAGCCTTGGTTGGGTGGTAGCTGGTCTAGGAGAAGGAAAACTCTGAATTCAAACCAGCCTGGGGAAGGCTGGGCTCTATCAGGATGCTGTTCCCAAAGAAATACTATTTCTACTGCCCCTGCGTCTCTAACGTGACACCTGGATCTGGATTAGCGTATTTGAACAAACAAAAATGTAGTTCTAGGCATGACGCTAAACTGCATCCGGCAGCAAGGCCTCTGATTGGAAGGTTTTGAGAAGCATGAAACTACCTCTTAATTGCGGTTGTTTCCAGGTTCACCCTAACCCGGAGTAGTAGCACCTGTTAGGGTCTCAGCTATGGACAAATAGTTAATCTTCAAATTGGGGTCAAAACACTACGAGAGTATAAAAACTGAATTTTATACAAAAATATTGCAAACAATACATTTTTGAAGGAAATAGTTTTTAACATAACACATTTTTGAAGAAAAAAATTATTACCAGCCATACATTTTTAATACAAAACTAGAAGATATTTTCAGTTTTCTAAAATAAAAGAAAAATAAAAAGAATGTTTTTCATTACACTCTGACTGTAAACTTCTCACTATTAACGAACATTAAAAAACTTATCTTAAAACCCCACCTTTTTTGGCCTTTAATAACCCACATGGTTGATATGCCGGTAATCAAAACTCAAATACAAACACAAATGCCCTGAGCAGGCGCTAGCAACCGCAGATTTGGATGACTTTATACTAGGATACGAGCGGCCAAAATAATTCGAAATTAAGTCAGGAAACTGTGGAATTATAATGGTTGCCACAAGAATATAATATTGTTACTCGTAGTTATTCTTTACTTTTAGATCCATGAACATTATCGTATATAACATGTAACATATTTGTAACATGAACATTATCGTATATAATATGTAACATATTTGCAATATGAACATTATCGTATATAATATGTAACATATTTGCAATATGAACATTATCGTATATAATATGTAATATATCTGGATATATGAACATTATCGTATATAGCATATAACATATTTTGAACATGGACATTATCGTATATAATATGTAACATATTTGGACACATGAAGATTATCGTATATAACATGTAACATATTTGGAACATGAACATTATCATATATAATAGGTAACATATTTGGAACATGACCATTATCGTATATAATATGTAACATATTTGCAACATGAACATTATCGTATATAATATGTAATATAACTGGATATATGAACATTATCGTATATAACATGCAACATATTTGCAACATGAACATTATCCTTTGTAATATGTAACATTTTTTTATACATGAACATTATCGTATATAGCATATAACATATTTAGAACATGGACATTATCGTATATAATATGTAACATATTTGGACACATGAAGATTATCGTATATAACATGTAAAATATTTGGAACATGAACATTATCATATATATGTTTATATAATATATTACTAATAATATTAATATCATAATTTTATAAGATATAAGCATATAAAGATGAAAATATCGAAACATTGCAAGGTAAAAGAGTTAAAGAAAAGCCTTTATTGCCTCGTAATATTTTTTTAAATTTCCTCTCTCGTATGCGTCGATTTAACACAAAAACATAACTCATAAATAAAATTAAAACATATCACAAGTGCGTTCTAGACATCTTTTTTATTTCTCTATAAAAATAATGTTATCTTTTCTTATATTAAATGGACGATAATAATTCATTAAAAATATTATGACCAAAATATATTTATGTTTTTGATGAATATTTTCTAACATTCTTTCTTTCGACATTCCTCTAAGGGTTTGTCGGCAAAACATCACATTTAAACAGCTATGCATAAATTTACTTATATAATTTTCCCAGACGCTCGAATTCACGAACACTCAAAATGAACTTGATTTATTTAAGTTATGAGATTTTTAGTGTCTTCTGTTTGCAAATAAACTACGGACTTATGACGATTAGATTTTTAATTTCTACGTTTGATAGGAAATACATCATCTCATATTCATTTGACATGCCAGCATTGCGAAATTAGACTAGGACCAAGTACTGCATATATATATATATATATATATATATATATGCAATACTATGCAAAAGTATTAGGACAAAAACTGTTATATCGTTTATGAGGCATCAAAATAAAGTAAAAATCACCCCTGTCTTAACACGTTTTGACACTACTAGTAGTGTGCAAAAGAATTAGGAATGTGTGATTTTCTTCAAAACCTCACTGAAATTCAAATACAGGGTAAAAAGCCAAGTAAATTGCCAATAAATATTGATTATTTGAAACTAGGTGTAAAAGAAATGTATTAAAAAAAAGTTATATTTATTTTTTTCTCTTTTCTATTAAACGAGTTATTTTGAAACTACTATTATCCTTGGATATGACTGACTTTTTCTTATTCCCCACTCTCGAATTGATGAATTTAATGTTACTTCGCAAGACACAATTTGAGAACAAATAAAAGCTGCTTGGCAGGAGATACTATTAGATACATTGAAGAAGCTTGTGATGTCAGTGCCTCACAGAATGAAGGTTTTGATAAGAGGCTATTATACGAAATATTAAATGTATTTTGTAACAAGTATTTTTTTCTTGTTAAATCATTTATTGGGTAAATCAAATAAAATTACTTAAATAAACTTGTTATTTTCTGTCAATATGGCTCTTAAAAATAGAATAGTTCTTGTCCTAATACTTTTGCGCAGTACTGTATATATACATAAATACGACGTCCTGACGAGTAGACTAGGCCTGTGGGGGCAGAATACTCAGATTAAAAGAAAATTTAATGCTGAATATCTTGTCGAGAAACTACAATACCAATTTCAAGAAAGAAAACGCGACAAGAAATATTTTGTAGAAAAATAGAAAGAATTATATATTTCAAATATACACTATAAATTTATAATTGGAATTTTTGAGTGTCCTGTTTGTTAGAGTAGGAAAATAGCTTGGAAGTTCACTTGTTCGAAGAGTATATCTTTTAAGCAAAATGTGATTTGTGAAGTTAAGATAAGTCTATGTTTTTCTATGTTTTGCAATGTGCTAACAGTAGTAATAACGTCAAGATATCGAATACTTTTTTGGGAAGAAAGACAATCTGATGTCGCTAGCCAAAGTTCGTATTGAGTGTGAAGTGAGTTACAAATTGCTTTTGTTTCCCTTGTTTTCCCGTGACAGGGTTAGAAAATGCAGGTCAACCGGATAAGACGTCCGGTCAGAAAACCCGTAGCCCTCTGTCTGACTGAATAAATAACTAATTTAATCATGTGATTGGCTCCTTTTTGGCGCCAAGAACTATAAATACGGGTCATTGAAATTTCAATTTGTTTTTTGTTCAATCGCCAACTAGAAACATTGAATTTATTTTGGATCTTATTTTTGTAGTATTTTGTACCAAAATTTGTTTTTAGTCATTTTAATCTGATTTGTGTGTGCATTTTTTACTTCTTGGGGTTTCAGCTATTTGATTTAAAATATAGGATTTGTATCCTATAGGCCTATTGATTACCAAAAGGCTCGTCTACGAAACTCCGAATTTGAGGTCCATACTACTTGCTATACTTATTAGTGTGTTAAAAAATGATGTATTTCATACTATTTTTAGTTAGTATTTATTGCCAAGTGAGTAATTGTAAATGAAAATAAATGGTTCTTTTGTTAATGCTGCACAATAACATGTGCATCAAATGAATTTATAAACATTTAATAATTACCTATATTGCAGTTTCATAAACATAATCTCCTTTTTCCTTCACAACGGCTGCACACACTCTGGGAATTCTTGCCACAGTATTTTTAATATAATACTCCGACAACTCACTCCAGGTATCCTTTAGACACCTAACTAAATCTCGAACATTACTAGGCTGTTTCTTCTTACATGTCCTGTCCAAATCATCTCATGTAGGCTCAATTGGTCAGAGGTCTGGTGACTGAGGTGGCCAACACATAAATTTTAACACTTCAGCGGTTACTTTTAATTTTAACTAATTTTAGCACAATTTAGATGTATGGTTTGAGTCGTTATCCTGCTGGAGGATTGAATTTTCACCCACAATACGCGATCCAGATGGAATTGCATATTGCTGTAAGACTGAATGCTACTTTTCTTTCTTCATAATCCCCTTTACTTTAACCAAGTCACCTTAACTCGTGCTCGCAAAACAGCCCCAAAACATGCAGGGTCCACCAGGATGTTTATCGATGATTGTACACACTCATCTTTCACTCGCTCTCCAAACATCATCCGCACGTACATCCTTCTTTTAATTCCAGACAGTTCGAACTTAGACTTATCAGTCCACAACACTTTTGACCACTTTACTGGTATCAGGTTTTTGTGCTCTCTTCTCCATGCTGGTGTCTTTTTCTTATTAGCTGGCCGAGGCAAAGTCTTCCTCGTTGCTACTGGTCCAAATAACCATTCTATTTTCATCTAGCAATAAATACTAAAAATAGTATGAAATACATCATTTTAAAAAAAACTTGGGTGGCCTAATAATTATTGCCGGTAATATATATATATATATATATATATATATATATATATATATATATATATATATATATATATAAACATTATTTTTACCGATACACGTATTTAAGTAGATATTCTGTTTCTAATTAAACAGTATTTTATATTTATATCTACCGGCCTGATTATTTCACGATAAATTTTTATGACGAAAATGTGTGCTATCCATAAACATTTATCGTGAAATAATCAGGCCGGTAGATATAAATATAGAATACTGTTTAATTAAAAACAGAATATCTACTTAAATACGTGTATCGGTAAAAAATAATGTTCAAAATAATTCATTACAAATTGTCGGTTGCTTATATCCAAATTTCGTTAAATTTCGTTAATTTCCGTAACATGTTTACATATATATATATATATATATATATATATATATATATATATATATATATATATAGTTTGATGTTTGTTACAATGGTTTCTAAAAGCACAGTATCACCACAAAAATATTCGCGTTTCGGAGCCACCTTTGCTCCTCTTATGGTGGTGAGGTTAAATGAAAATTAAAAAATTAAAAAACTATCATTTGCACCTCATCACTAGAAGAGGAGCAAACGTGGCTCCGAAACACGAAAATTGTTGTGTAGTGATACTATGCTTTTATAAACCATTGTAACAAACATTACAATATAAAGCTCTACGTTGTATCGTGCACTCTTTATAAAAGTAAATACATGAACAGTGGGTTTAAAACCTACATGTTCCATATCTTTCTTACAACATATATATATATATATATAGTGATGATCATCCACGTATACTGTCTTAATATGTATAGGAAAGAATATTAATAAAAAGTTTTGAATTTAAAAATGTACTTTTTTTTAACAGTATTTGTTTATTTTTATTATATTTTATATTTCAGACCGCCCTCGGTCCTTCATCAGAAACAACTGATTTTTAAATTTGAATTAGAAACGTATTTCACGATAGCGTTCGAATATTTTTTTTGTTTACATCACGTGGTGTGTTTGTTCACAACATGCGGCATGTCCGTAGAGAAAGTCTGTTTGTTTTAGATAAAAATTTCTTGGAATATCTGAAAAAAATTTTTTTTAGCTATTGAAATATTTGTAAAGATTCAACACACCTAAGTCCCTATTTAACCCTAGCTTGTGTGTATTTAATTTTAAAATCCAGTATGTTTCTTTCTTTCTGCGTGTGTATGTAGAACTAAAATTGGAGTCTATTAGTAAACATTTGCAATTTTCTAAAGTATGATCAGGTTGATTAAAATGGGCTGCACTTGGGGAGTATACATTTTTTTGTCGTATATTTAGTTTGTGATTATTGAAGCGAAATCTAAAGCTATTACCGGATTCGCCGATATATCCACTGTTGGGGCAAATTGAGCAGAAGAGAAAGTAGATTATGTTTTTGCTGTCAAAAGTAAGGTTTGGTGGGTGTAATTTTATTTTGGTGTTGGGTACAGAGAATGTTTTGTCTGTTATTAAATGTTTACAAATTAAACAGCGAGGCTTCCCACATTTTAAATTCCCTGATAGGTTTGTATAATTTAAATATTTGAATAATCAGCAGCATTCTTCTGTAGAACCACATTTCCGCTGCTTCAAGTTTTTCCTTCATCTTTGATGATATTGTCCAGTGTTCACTGCCGTATTGAAGAACCGATATCACATAGCAACCCATTACTCTTTTCTTTCTAGTTTCCTGTGTCTTAGTACTTTACTCAGCTTCTGGAACGGGTCCTTCGCCATGCCAATTCGCTTTCAATTGTCCTTAAAAGGCATAACACATAAATGAAGATATTCTATATATTTATGTATTGTTCCAGACTGAACATCATTTTTTTTTTAATCTTAACGCAATGAGATGCTTATAAGCCACTCAGGATAAACGTTAATTAAAGGCAAAAAGTGAAATTCATGGTATTATGCTGATTGAAAACTGCAAGATTGTAATTATGAGGGTAACATGCTATTCCGCAAATCAGCAGTTCTTGAAAAGAACTGTCCGTGTAGAAATTGCTTATTATTAACGGTAATATGAAAGGAGAGATGATCGTTCCTTCTTGTGTACGAGGTAAAGTGATTCCAAATTTCAAAGGTTGGTGATGTAATCAATATGCATACACCTGGGTTCCTCCTCACTGGTTTATAAGCGATAAACAGCGTAAGGCGGGAACGCCTATAGACTACGCCTATTGCATAAGGCTTGGCCTAAGCATACTGCATACGACTACGACGAGTACCAGTCCATTATTTCTACTTGCTAGATTATCCTACCAGGTTACCTTGCCAAAACCACTTTGCTACTTTGAATAATATATATATATATATCCCTTTCCGGGATATAACAGTTAAAATAGTGTGCCTAAGAAATCTAGTTCCTCAGAACACATGCCATCGAAATACTGGTAAAAAAGTGAGGGACAAGCTACGTTTCGTATGTGGAAAAGTTGTTGTAGTTTGGAATATAATTCATCACCCACGATCCCGTGTAGACTCTTATGTAGTGCACCGAGAGAACCAATTGAGGAATGGGTAACTCTAGCTCAAATATCACAGAATTTTATAAGTAAAATTTTTTTTATTTTATTTATTAGTATTCACACAAATATTTTCTGGAGATTCGCCAACATACTTTAATTTGTAATTTTTACGTTTCTGGTCAACTTTTAGTTTTCTGTACGTTTCCTTTTTTTGGAAATAGTACTTGTACGTTCAACGAACATTTGGTGTGTTGGTACATCAAAGGTATCATACAGTACTTGCATAGATTCTTCCTTTCTTGCGGGTGTTCACTTCAGTAAACCTTTCCTTTAACTAATTGCAATGTCTTTTATGATCTCATTTTCGTCCTTTTACAATATATAATATTCTTCCAAATTGTGACATTATTACACCATTTTTACACATTTCTTTTCCATTTTATATGCTCTGAAGAACTTCGCGCGAAGTTTGAAAAATGTAGTCTTTTTTTTTTCGTTCGTATTGTTATATACTGCCGCTTGATCTGGACTAACAATGAGGAACACATATGTATAAAAATATAATCTTATATTTTTATTCGTTGTCGATGTCGTTTGTGTAGATCAGGCGGGCATCCGTAGGGAAATCACGCACACAAAGGCGCCTTAGTGAGTCGGAAGCATGCGAAAATCCCTCTTCAGTCCCAAATTCTAAATTTTATATAGTGTTAAAACTCCCACACATTTTTGCTTTTTCGGGTTGTCGCCTTGTTGACATCATCTACGGTCGAATATATTTGTCAACCACCCTCTTTTTGTTGACCTTATCTACGGCCGAATATACTTGTCTGTTACCTCTGCCGTTCAAGGTAATATATTACATTATTTCTTTTTAATCTGTCGAACAGCATTTTAATTTTTCTTAGAAATATTTGATATTTGATATGAACATTAGATATTTGATATGAACATTAGGATATTAGATGTTATCTGATAGATTACGAGGGTGAGTAAAATGTAATAAAATTCGATTTTTTTTTTACAGTAAATAATTAACACGGTCAAAAAATAGTACAAATAACTATACATCACGGGTTTACATTCTTACTTCTCAACATTCACCATTTGATGTCAGTTGTTCAAAAACTTGAAGCCATTGAAATGTCTTTCTGCAGAAGGGCGCTGTGGATATCATGGGTCGAGCCTGTGAGCAATGAGAAGATTTTGGAGAAGATGGAAACGAAAAGAAAATTAATATTGAGCATCAGGAAGAGACAACTAAAATTCCTGAGACTTGCAATGAGGAAGAAGGGGTTGGAGAACTTAATACTAACAGGCCAGATGGAGAGAAAATAGAGATAGGGGAAAGCAGCGGAAAATATATTTGAAGGGCCAGAGCAGATGGATTACAGAACCGGGGTTGCTTGGTGTTACAGGTGAAAGCGTGCTAAGGGTCACCAGGGATAGGGAGGCGTGGAAAACCGTAATCACCTACGTCTTGAAAAGACAAGGCACATAGAAGAAAAAGAAGCGTTTCACCGACGAATGAGGTAGGATTTCACAATTTCGTAAAATTCAGACGCTGATGTATTGAAATAATTCCAGCAGTTTTCACTTATGCATAAGCAAATGATGAAGCACCCTCAGGGGACCATCTCTTTAGACTAATGAAAGAGGCACTGAGAAGAAAGCTTCACGGTCCTTCTCATTGTATGACTAAATCTAGTGGAGATCACAAAGATGGGAAACTTATCAGATCAGTGAAAACGTATATGGAAAAGACAAATAGAAGTCACGTCACCTTGGTGGGAACGTGAGTTAAGTCGAAATGTCAGAGAAGAAGTGAATCAATTACAGCCACTTCGAGATATTTAGGAGGAAAACCAGAGCAGATATTATAGCAATATTCAAGCATAGACAAAAAAGACAGACAGATAGATAGATAGATAGATAGATAGATAGATAGATAGATAGATAGATAGATTTGTATACCGAAAGGGAAGCAAAAATGACAATTATACTTAATACTTGAATAGTCTTGAAGCAACAGAAAGTGGTTCTACAGAAAGATGCTCTGAATGCCATGAACCGATCGTGGGAGCAATGACTTCAATTAATGAAGTAAGTTACTTAATTAAACCGTTAAACTGTTAACCCCTAAGTTCATTTATAAAATCTTACACTATATAATATATGTAGGTGTATATAATTATGATAAATTTAATTAGCTTAAATTTATATGGCATAATTATATAAATGTATCATAAGATATAAACACTCGTGTATTTTTTTATATAAGCGTTTCACCTCGAGCAAGGCATGTCACTGCCACTACTGCGCAGGGGGCTACATAGAGTGGAGAAAGGATGATTAAATATAGGAAATGTCAGAGGGTGGGTGATAGGCGGGTAGGGATACCGAGAATGAGGGTTGGGTAGATGAGAGTGTTCTGAGAATAATTGGGAATTAGTGTGATAGGAGGTGTCTATTGACCCTACATTTAAACACCTGGAGATTGTAGCTGTCGTATATATATATAAATAATTAGTTTTTGGTCATAATTAAATTAGTCCGGCATACAGCTGCATTAAAAAAGGTTTAATACAATTAAATTGAAGAATTTTTCGAATATTTTTCATTTGGAAATGAGTTATGTTGCGATTAAGGTTTCTAACTTTAGGTGTCTTCAAGCGATTACAATTTACGTTTGAAAAACGGTAAAATCAGTTATTGTAAATCACCTGAATAAACTAAAAGATAGAATTTTAGGTCGTTAAATAACTAATTTCTTAATGATATATATATATATATATATATATATATATATATATGTGTGTGTGTGTGTGTGTGTGTGTGTGTGTGTGTGTGTGTGTGTGTGTGCAAATAGTAACCAATTATTAGTCAGAAAAAATTAGTCCAATACAAAATTGTATTAAAAAGTACTCACTTGGTATATAGCTTTCAAATATTTAGATCGACTAAGATCTAAATATTTGATGTGAGATGTGCGTTGTGGTGCAGTGGATATCGACCCGGAACGACAAACCGGCGAGCCGAGTTCGAATTTCAGTTAAATTTTTTGTATTCACTTACGCGCAAATACCCTTGGGAAAGGTACTAATCGTCACTTCCTTCCAGTTATGGATTAAATAACAGGACAGATTGAGTTCTGTAACCTTGGTAGGCACCAGTCTACCGCAGAAAGCAATGGCAACCTACTGCGGGGTAATGTTCTGCCCAGTTAGTCATGTCTCTTTCTAGACGTGATCGCCCAAGCGTGTATCACGTACGGCACTTAACTGACTGAGATCCTCTCACACACACACACACACACATATATATATATATTCATCCGTAGACAGATCTGTTTCGCTGTATCACAGTCGGCACCCAGATTTGTCGTTCCGCGTCGATTTCCGCTGCATCACAACGCACACTCTGCTTAATTCTGGAATGTCAATAAGCCTTCCGATCTCAGCGTCAGGGATTGAAATTTTTGAACCTGCTTGATTTTAGTATTCCCGGCCTGTAGTTGGCATTTTGGGATCCCCTTTTTACTGATGATCATGCATTCATTTTTCTTGTAGTTTATGTGTATTGCTTCCTTTTCGCTTTCATTAACTTCTGATTCATACTAATTTAAAACATTCCATTTTTTTTCAATAGTAGTAGATAAGATTTCCTGTCACCTGCTTCTCATACTTCTCTTTTCTAATGAACAGGAGTAGAGGTTCTTTCCTTGTTTCCTGTTTTAGAAATGGGTTCTCGGTTTCTTCCCACTCCTCAAGTCTTAGAAGTGATGCTTTCACGAGTTTTTTTTAAAAATCTGTGTGGGTGATGGCGACGGATTTTCATACTGAAGATTCCGGGTTGGCAGTTTTCTGGTTGCTGCTTTCGACTGGTAGTTAGGTGCTCGAACTCTTGCGTAGCCCCTTAAGAGGCTACTCTGATAAAAGTTGCATAATATCGACGTTCTTATAGTGCCATTTCACGCATGTATAGGCGTCCTTGCAAGTTCCTCCGGTACGAAACTGCCGTCATCTCTTATCCACTTGATTCCCATCCATTTTTATCTTTTCTTTGACAACCCCTGTGAATTCTTTTCTTACTTTAACACCTTGTGCACCAGTGGCATTTCTGTCTTCGTGGGGGGAAGTGATTACGAAAAGAACATTTTTTATGGGGTCTTGTAGTTTCCTTTTCATATCTGTGTCCTCTGCATATCTTATATTGTAAAGATCGGAGCCTCCAGTAACGAATCCTGGCAGAATTTGCAGATCTCACAGAATTGCCTCTCTGTATAAGTTGAATAAATCCTGTGAGAAGACACGTCCTTGTCTTACGCTCCTTTCTATTCGTCTATATCTGCTGAACTTATTTCCTGTTCATCTGATTAGTTTAATATCTTTCCCGAATATGTCATGGCTGCTGAGCGGTTCTAGCATATTTATGTTGCGTACTTTGACGAGCGCCTTTGCATAGTCTATAAAACACAGGTACACGTCCTTCTGCTTTTGTATTGCTCTTTCTGATAACATTCTGAACATAAATATCGTGTTTTTCCAGTGTCCTTGACGAACCTACACTGTTATTGTCCTATCTCTGGCCCGATTCTGTTGTGCGATAATCAAAGTCATCCTATGTTCACCGACATTTAAGTTACCCTTAAGATTTAAGGTTGTTGGGGTAATTTTTAGATACAATTCGTTTGTACAAGTTCATTTCTCATAGTTTTCTCACAAAAAAAAAACACATTTGTGAAAAATTGATCAAATAAAAATTTGTATTAGCAATAAGGCACACAGAAATAGATTATGGAAGAAAACAGACGACATATAAAAATAGTGAATGGAGAAATGGTCAAATAAAAAGAAAAATTCAAATGAAACTAAAAGGTTGCAACAAAACAAAATTTTAAATGTCTATAGTAAAATATAAATTGAAAGGATGAAGAGAGAACGGAATTCGTATGTCTCCAAAACAAATGAATGAGAGAAAAGACGTGCGCAGTTTGAGAAACTGACAATTGTTAAACAGGAAGGGGATTGATTTTTTTTACTAGCATTATAGCCCGGCGTTGCTCGGCTGTAATGAAAGCTTTAAAACTAATTCATGGGCCTGAAGCTCAGACTAGTTGTTTCCAGTTAAAGCGAAACCGTAGACTGAAAGAAAAATGAATGGATGTAAGTCAAAATTTTGATTTCCTGGTATCGATATCAAATAAGTTTTTTCGTCGTCAACTGAATGTTGAAGGCTAAATAAGTCCTCTGAGTAAATGGTATCATGGCTGAGACTAAGAACTACAATCATACCTACTTAGAGCCAAACCCGATGCAAAGACTAAAATAAACGGGCTGAAAAAATACAGACATACAGGCAGATAAACAGACACACACACAAACATCTTGCCTTTTATATATTTATATTATCAATTTTTTGCACAGTTGTAATAACAGCAACCTTGAAACTTCTGAATATCGT
The DNA here is from genome assembly GCA_037127315.1 of Ascarosepion bandense. Classification (NCBI taxonomy): domain Eukaryota; kingdom Metazoa; phylum Mollusca; class Cephalopoda; order Sepiida; family Sepiidae; genus Ascarosepion; species Ascarosepion bandense. Next base: position 3,588,068 of record JBBBDQ010000748.1, on the reverse strand, counting down.
TTCTTATGTCTGTGTCTATGAGTGTATCAAATTTGATTAAAATCGGACCACTCCTTCTATAACCCGATTTTTTCGATTATTGATTTTCGATATTCATCAAGAGTACCTCAACAATCGGAGAGCCGAATTTGAATTTCAGTTGAATTCGTTGCAATGATATACGCGCAAATACCCTTGGGTAAGGTATTTATCCGTCTCTTCCCTCCATCTATGTGTCAAATACAGGACAGATTGGGTTCTATAGCCTTGGTCGGCAACCAGTCTACCGCAGAAAGCAATGGCAACCTACTGCGGGATAATCTTCTGCCCAGTCAGTCATGTCTCTTTCGAGACATGATCTGCCAAACGTGTACCACGTATGGCACTTAACAGACTGACCTCGACACAAAACGAAGCTAAGAACACTCGCAGACGCTTACAGTAAAACTGTGTAAATTTTCAATAAAATCGGTTCAGCCTTTTTGGAGTCTATAGGTAACGGACATACAGACACAGACACACACACAACACACACACAGAAAACGTTTCATTTATAAATAAGTTTAGATTAGATTTTCTGAGAAAGAACGAAAAAATGTGAAATAGAATCCAATGAAATATTGGAGGCGTGGTGAAGTTCACGGAAAACTACTTAGTAATTCAGACCGACGTGCAATGAACGGAATGCAGATAATTGTACATAGAAATGGCGGATAAAAAGGATTGAAGTATTACGATGAAAAGGAATAACGGATGGAATTTTAAAGGGTATCATTCCATGATTTGCAAAGTGGAAGCGCGAATTTTTCATTCCTGTCTACTTATTTTTTCATTTCTTTCGTGCTGTGTGTCTTCTATTGCTTATATTCAGCGTATTTACTCATGCATATATCGGATGAAAAGTTCTCGAAAAATCTCCCCCGCAAAATACTGACATGCGCGAATGTGAGAAATAGGTTCAGTCAAAAATAGTATAAAATGCCAGTGTATATAGTTTTTAATTCAACTCGAGGCAATGCAATAAATTTATAAAGTTTGAGTTTGAGTTTTGTTTAACGGCATATCAACCTCTGTGGCTATTTTATGCCAAAAAGGTGGGGGGGTTAAGGATTTTTTTAATGTTCGGTTATACTGAGAAGGCTGATAAAGTCTTTTATTTTGTTTTTATTCTTTTTCATTTTGAAAAAACTTAAAAGTCTTCTAGTTTTGTATTCAAAAATGTTTTACTGAGAATAGTTTTTCCTTTTTTATGGTAATATTTTTTTTTCAAAAATGGATATTTTTTTTACAAAAGTCTATGTGTATATTTCTATAAAAGTGTATTTTGTACATTCATAGTGCTTTGACCCCAGTTTAGGGGTTAACTATTTTCCCATAGCTGGGACCCTAACAGGTTCTATCACTCCAGGTCAGTGTGGACCTGAGAACAACAGCAATTAAGAAGTAATTCTATGCCCCTCGCAACTTCCTAATCAGAAGCCTTGCTGCCGAATGCAATTTAATGAATCTATAAAGACGCAATAATAAGAAAAAGAAACTCATAATCAAGGATAACAAAAATAACCAAGAAGAATCAAGCATTTCAATAATTGAAGATCAAAGTTGGCTGAAAAATATGGATATTAAAAAGAGTTCCACAAGCGAAAAGAGGAAAGAAACTTTTAGTATAGAACTAGTATGAAAAGGTTTACCGAGTGGTGGAGAATATGAGAAAAAAACTGTTAAGAAATCACACAATCAGTTAAGTGTCATACGAGATACACGCCTAGACGATCATGTCTCTTTGGAGACATGACTGACTAGGCAGAGGTTTATCCCGCAGAAGGTTACCATTAGTTTCTGCGGTACACTGGTTGCCAGCCAAGGCTATAGAAACCAATCTGTCTTGTTATTAACACATAACTAGAGAGAAGAGACGGATTAATACTTTTCCCAAGGGTATTTGCGCGTAAGTGAATGCAACGAATTCAACTGGAATTCGAACTCGCCTCCCCGATTTTTTGTTCCGAACCGATATCCACTCCATCACAACGCACATCCCTGTTGAGAAAAAAGGACAATAAAATAAAAAAAATAAGAAAACATTAGATAACAATTGACATTGCATTTATATTTTTAAGGGTCAATGTTGGCGGGAAATGTGTCCACCCCCGAGAAGCGTGATAGAAGCATAACACTTCCGGCCATATGGGATGATGAATGATGGTATAACTTCGTCATCACTCGTCATCACTACAATCACCATGAGAGTAACTGGATGCGTCGTCCAACTATTTCTCAATCCAATGCATTGTCCCAAACATTGCAAATTACTCGTATTGTCGCTTGCGGTCGTAGAGCATGTTGTTTCCAAATTTCAGCCGAAGTGAATTGTATCATTGTGCTCTTTTTCTCACAAAAACGGAGAATATATAATGTGATTGATCCTAATTTGGCAGCCAAGATTTAGTCACTTTCTCACCAGTGCAATGTGGCCCCTCTGTGTCTCTTCTACAAGTACTTTCACGACTTTTGCTACGATGAACTTAGCTCTCTGGTTCCCCTTATGCATGAATTATCTCTAGCCACAAGATCAGCAACTAGGTCCCACCCTTTTACTGTGAAACAAATAAAATGTAAACCTAAATTCTACTCCAACAGTTTCTTTACTCACACTTCCCACCTGTAGAATTCCCTTACGTTTACCTGCTTCCCTGATAGCTACAATCTCCAGGAGTTTAAGTGTAAGGTCAATAGTCATCTCCTAACTTACTAACATGCATCCTCTCTCTCTCATGCTCCTTTCTCCGTCTATTCTACTCTCAGTATCTTAACCCTACTCTTACCCACTTCCTGACACGCCTTGTAATCTGTCACTCTTTCTCATAACTTTCCTCCTATGTAAACCCCTGCGCACCAGTGGCAATAAACTACCTTGTTTGGGGCGATATGATTATAAACAAAAAGGTGGTGCCCAATTGACCCTACTATACGTTGCAATGGACAAAATATAAAAAAATTAAAGCTATAACAGGGAGACAATTTTCCCATCGCAGCCATTATATCCCCAAGTGGTCAGCTGTAAATTCCGGCTGAACACAAAATGCCGTCACTCAGTCTTGCATCCGATGTGTTGCCGTTCATGGCGGACTATAAGTCTGGATTCTTCCCGGCAAATTCCAAAGAATTAACTTATTTATTAGTTACTAGCCGTATAGTCCGGCGTTGCTCGGGTGTAATGAAAGCTTTAAAACTAATCCATGGTCCTGGAGCTCAGACTCTTTGGATGTTGGCACGAAAGACTAAAAAGCAATAGTTGTCTCCAGTTAAAGCGAAACCGTAGACTGAAAGAAAAATGAATGGATGTGAGTCAAATTTTGATTTCCTGGTATCGATATCAAATAAGTTTTTTTCGTCGTCAACTGAATTTTGAAGGCTAAATAAGTCCACTGAGTCAATGGTATCATGGCTGAGACTAAGAACTACAGTTATACTTACTTAGAGCCAAAACCAAAACAAAAACTAAAATAAAAGGCCTGAAAAAACTGATTTTGATCAGACCCGGTAAGATATCTTGGTATCGATTTCAAATATCGGAGTCAAATAAGTCATCCAAGGATAGAATTGCAACCTTGAAACTTCTGAATATCGTTTCTTATGTCTTTGTCTATGAGTGTATCAAATTTGATTAAAATCGGACCAATCCTTCTATAAGCCCATCTTTTTTTTTTCCATTATCGATTTTCAATATTTACCGGGGGTACCTAGACACAATACCTAGCTAAGAATACTCGTAGACGCTTATAGTACAACCGTGTAAATTTTCAAGAAAATCGGTTCAGCCGTTTCGGAGTCTATAGGTAACGGACACACACAAACACAGACATACACGCACACAGACAAAGTTCCATTAATAAATAAGTTTAGATGTTGGCATGAAATGAACGTGACTAATTTCTCCTTTCTTTTTTTTTTAAACTTTTTTCTTTTTTTTCTTTTTCTGAAATTTTTTCATTCTTTCTCTTACAATCATTTTTTTTTTAATCATATCACCCCGAGCAAGGCAGTAACGCCACTGATGCGCCGGGGGCTACGTAAGAGTTAACACTCTGCCGACGACCACCCGTGATCGGATGCGAGTCAGACGACTAGCCAACCACCACTCGCTTGCCGTGGTCGGACGCGAGTCTGACGCCTAGCCGACCACCACTCGCTTGCCGTGGTCGAACGCTCAGCAGCCGGCTACGTGGCAGACGGGCACAGTCGCACGTTCTAGCTTAAGTGTCAATGAAATGGTGCGTACCACACGTTGGCGGGATCGGACGCGAGTCAGTTGCCTTTCTTTTATTTATTTCTTTATTACTTTCTTTTCTTACTTTCTTTCTTGTTTATTTGCTTTCTCTAATGCGAGGTTTTCCATTGTTGGTTCTTTTCTTTTTTCTTTTTCTTTTTTTCATTTATTTATTCATTACATTTCCTTTTCTTTATTTGCTGTGTCCCTTCAGGACGCCTGGCGATCATGGATTTCCACTTGGCTCTGTCTCTTGTCGCTCTCAATAATTCTTTCTCTTGGTATCTCTTCTAAGCCCCTCTCCATTAATCATTTGTTCAGACTTAACAAGTACGTCTTTCCCTGTCTCTCCTTCCATTTTTCTGACCTGTGAGTATCAAGTTCACTAGGCCTTTCTTCCTCATTACTTGTTCCAGGAACCTCATTGGTCACTTCCTGATATTTATTATTTGTTTTTTTCTCGTTTGCATTCTTTCCAATACCTCATCATTTTACACGTTCTCCATACATGGCATCTTCAGCATCCTTCCATTAAACCAGATTTATGCTGCTCCAAACCTCTCCTTCATCCTTAATGAGATCGTCCAGCATTCACTTCCATAAAGACGGACATCACGTAGCAACCCAGCACTCTTCACTATCTATCTATCTATCTATCTATCTATCTATCTATCTAACTATCTATCTATCTATCTATTCCAGTCTGTTTCTATCTATCTATCTATCTATCTATCTATCTATCTATCTATCTATCTATCTATCCCTAGTCTGTTTCTATCCCTATCTATCTATCTATCTATCTATCTATCTATCTATCTATCTATCTGTCTGTCCTTCTGTAAAACCATATTTCTGCTGCCTCAGGCCTCTCCTTCATCCTTTTTGAGATTGTCCAGCATTCACTTCCATAGAGAAGGACAGATATCACATAGCAATCCAGTACTCTTTTCTTTGTTTTTAATGAGATTTCCTGTTTTTCAGTACTCTGGTTAGCTTCTGAAATGCGTCTTTCGCCATTTCAATACTGATGTATTTACTTGGGCAGATGGACGTGGTATATTAGTTCGCAAACTTGTTTCTCTAGAACAATTACCATGGGTAAATTTGTTCGAACCTCGCTGATATTTTCGGCTTTCTGTCACAGGTCAGCTGCTTAAACAATAATGATACTTTTAGTTTCTACGTACGACTACGTTTACTTGCAAACTTTTTTATTCTTTCCATCGACTATACGCTTTTCTTTTTCTTCTCTTATCTAGATATGTCACCTTCTTTCTTTCTTTCTTTCTTTCTTTCTTTCTTTCACCCACTTTTTTTATTCTTTCTATCGACTATGCGCTTTTCTTTTTCTTCTCTTATCTAGATATGTCGCCTTCTTTCTTTCTTTCTTTTTTTCACCCACTTTTATTATTCTTTCTTTTTGTCCATCCCAACATGTCTTCCTTCTTTCATTCATTCTTTCTATCTGTTCTTCTTTCTTTGTTTCTTTTTCATTCTACCACCATCTTTGATTTTTTTCTGTCCATCCCAATAACTGTTTTCTTTCTTCCATTTATTCATTCTTTCTTTCTTTCTTATTTTCTTTCTCTGTTTTTTCCTGTTTCCCGGTTTCTTCCTTTCTATCTTCTTTCTACCACCCACTTTTGTTTTTTTCCTTCTGCCCATCCCAACTTCTTTCTTTCTTTAATTCATTTTTCTTTATCTTTCTTTCTTTCAAGAAATCATTTTTATTTCCCTTGCTTCTGTCAATCCAACATTTGTTTTCTTTCTTTCATTCATTCTTTTTTCTATCTTTTTTTCTTTTTCTATTTTTTTTAATTCTTTCTACTTTCTAGGATTTGCGTTGTGGTGCAGTGGATATCGGCTCGAAACAAAAAAATTGGAGAGCCGAGTTCGAATTCCAGTTGAATTCATTGCATTCACTTACGCGCTAATACCCTTAGGAAAGGTATTAATCCGTCTCTTCCCACCAATTATGACTTAAATAACAGGACAGATTGGGTTCTATAGTCTTTGCTGGCAACCAGTCTACCGCAGAAAGCAATGGCACCCTACTGCGGGATAATCTTCGGCCTAGTCAATCATGTCTCTTTCGAGACATGATCGTCCAAGCGTCTTTCGCGTATGGTTCTTAACTGACTGACTGACTTTCTACCACCCACATTTATTTTCCTTGTGTCTATCCAAACATGTTTCCTTTCTTTCTTTCTTTCTAGTTTTTTCTTTCTTTTTCTTTCTTTCTTTCTTTCTTTCTACCACACAATTTTATTTTTTCCTTCTGCCCACCTCAACCTCTGTCTTCTTTCTTTCTTTCTTTTATTTATTTTTCTTCATCTTTCTTCATCTTTCTTTCTTTCTTTCTTTCTTTCTTAATCCTTCCTTCCTTTATTGCAGTTTGTCCTTCCATTTTTTTATTTAATTTATTTATTATATCATTAGTTGTTTATGGTAGCCTCTTTCTTTCTTTCTTTCTTTCTTTCTTTCTTTTACTATCGCTTCTTTTTATTTGAAATTATTGCTGTATTTTCTTTTCAAGTCACGTTTCAGTATACACTTATTCTTTGCATATTGTGCTTTTATTTACCTAATTTCAGGTCGCAAGTTTATTTCAAATGCCTAACAACAACAACCAACAAAAATTATTGGCACACTTTCTTTTTTCTTTCTTTTCCATTTCTTTCTTTTTTTTTTTTTCATTCTTTTTTTAGCGTGTATGGAACTTAACTGACTGACTGACATTAAATTTAATATTTTGACTTTTCTCTTCTTCCTCTATCATTCTATTTTTGAATATCTATCTTGGTCTGGTCATTATCTATCTATCCATCTATCTATCTATCTATCTATATATATATATATATATATATATATATATATATCAGTCTGCTCATTATCTATCTATCTATCTATCTATCTATCTGATAGATAGATAGATAGATAGATAGATAGATAGATAGATAGATATGTCTAGAGATGAATGTTTTATTTATCTGTAGTTTATATATAATTCTGTTTTTATCAATACATTATATAACCGACAAAATGAATTGGAAATAATTATTAGAAATATTATTTATTATATGTAATTATAATTATATATGTAATTATAATTATATATGTAATTATATATGTAATTATAATTATATATATGGTATGATAATCGGTGAACCTTCATTCTGAATGTCAGAAAGCAACAAGATGAAGATACTAGTCTGTATAATCTATAGACAAGGCTTCATCTTAGAAATTTAGAAACAACATATGAAGACAATAATCGCAATAATACCTGGAATAATGAAAAGAATTCATCTTAGAAATTCAGAAAACAACAAAGATGAAGACAATTATCGGAATACTCTTTGAAATAATAAAAAAGACTTCATCTCAGAAATTCATAAAACGGCAAAGATGAAGAAAATTGTGTGTATATTTTATGAAAAATAAAAAAGTTATTTTTTTCATAATTATGTGAAGCAAATATATGAAGACAGTAATCTGTATAATATATAGTATACGTTCACTGTGTAATAATATGTATATTATTAGTACTTATATATTGTTATACAGAATATTAATATATATATATATATATATATATATATATGATGTGCGTAGTGGATATCGACTCGCAACGAGAAATCGGCGAACCGAGTTCAAATTCGCGTTGACTTACTCTTGGGAACGGTAATAATCTGTATCTTCTCTCCAGTTATGGGTTAAATAGCAGGACAGATTGGGTTCTACAGCCTTTCTGCAGAAAGTAATGGCAAAATTCTGCAGGATAATCTTCTGCCCAGTCAGTCATGTATCTTTCGAGACATGATCTCCCAAGCGTATATCACGTATGGCACTTACCTGACTGATAGGTTCCGATGATTCTTGTTTTTTTTACGTATTTTCCTCCCACCCACGCACACAATTTCTTCGTTTAATTCTATAGCCGCGTTTTTCGAACTCATTTCACCAAAAGAATTTATTTTAATGAATTATCCTCGTTCTGAACTTTGGTATACATTGATTTAGTTGAAATGAACGGTAATGACTTTTGCCTTAATTAGAGCCGGTTTAATTTCATTTGCACGTAGTTTCTGGAAAGGTTCTCCGTGTGCAAATGATCTTTCATTTTCTCTTTCACTTGTTGATTAAACGTAAAACAGGGGCTGACAGATGCTATCGATGTAGTTAGCAGTAGATGAATAAAAGTTTAGCGGGCAAAGACGAATAGAGATTTTAAAAGAAGTTAAAAAGGAATGATATGAAAAAAACCTAAAAGTGAATGTATAAAGAACCTGAATGGATTATATACGAGAAAATACGATGTGATAACAAAATAAGGAAAGAGAACAGGAGAAAATTAAAGGAAAAAAAAGGAGAAAGATGATGTCAGAAAGAAAGAGAAAGAAGGGAAAATAGAATGAAAAGAAGAAAAGTAAGAGTTTAAGTTTTGGTTAACGGCATATCAAACTTGCGGGTTATTTAATATCAAAATGATGGATTTTTAAGGTATTTTTTAATCTCCGGTTATAGTGAGAACGTTGATTTAGTCAGATTTTGATTAATTATTTTATTTTTTATTTAGAAAACTGAAGATGTTTCTTAGTTTTGTATTCCAACATTTTCACTCTTTTCTTTTTTTCTTTTTATTTTCAATTGGAGTAGATAGACTAAACTATCGCCCGGTTCACACTCCACCCTCGTCTATTGAACAGGTGAAGAGGCTCATCCCTTGTTCCCTGTTTAGGATTTGGTTTCCCACTTTCTCTCTTCCAACCTTTTCACTCTTTTCTTTTTTCTTTTTTTTTCAATTGGAGTAGATAGACTAAACTATCACCCGGTTCACACTCCACCCTCGTCTATTGAACAGGTGAAGAGGCTCATCCCTTGTTCCCTGTTTAGGATGTGGTTTCCGGCTTTCTCTCTTCCAACCTTTTCACTCTTTTCTTTCTTTTTTGTTTCAATTGGAGAAGATAGACTAAACTATCGCCCGGTTCACACTCCACCCTCTTCTATTGAACAGGTGAAGAGGCTCATTCCCTGTTCCCTGTTTAAGATTTGGTTTCCGGCTTTCTGTCTTCCAACCTTTTCACTCTTTTCCTTTTTTTCTTTTTTTTTTTGTTCAATTGAATAGATAGACTAAACTATTGCCCGGTTCACACTCCACCCTCTTCTATTGAACAGGTGAAGAGGCTCATCCCTTGTTCCCTGTTTAGGATGTGGTTTCCGGCTTTCTCTCGTCCAACCTTTTCACTCTTTTCTTTCTTTTTTGTTTCTATTGGAGAAGATAGACTAAACTATCGCCCGGTTCACACTCCACCCTCTTCTATTGAACAGGTGAAGAAGCTCATTCCCTGTTCCCTGTTTAAGATGTGGTTTCCGGCTTTCTCTTTTCCAACCTTTTCACTCTTTTCCTTTTTTTCTTTTTTTTTTTTGTTCAATTGAATAGATAGACTAAACTATTGCCCGGTTCACACTCCACCCTCTTCTATTGAACAGGTGAAGAGGCTCATCCCTTGTTCCCTGTTTAGGATGTGGTTTCCGGCTTTCTCTCTTCCAACCTTTTCACTCTTTTCTTTTTTTCTTTTTTTTTCAATTGGAGTAGATAGACTAAACTATCACCCGGTTCACACTCCACCCACGTCTATTGAACAGGTGAAAAGACTCATCCCTTGTTCCCTGTTTAGGATGTTGTTTCCGGTTTTCTCTTTCCCAATCTTTTCACTCTTACGTAGCTCCATGCACATCAGTGGCGCTACCGCCTTGTTCGGGGTGATGTGAGTAAAAAAATTTTTTAAATGTATTGCTGGTAATAATATTTCTTCCTTGAAAAATGGTAACAATTTTTTTCTTCAAAAATATGTTCTGATAATATTATTTTTCCCCTTCAAAAAGGTGTTCTTGTAATATTTTTCCCTTCAAAAATCCGTTTCAGGAATCCCTCTTTTATACAAGTTTCATTAAAAATGACAGACAAGTTGCTGTGATTAAGCTTTTTTTTTAATATAAATTTTCATTCGATCTTATAACTTGTTTCTTTTTAGTACATAAATTATATAAAAATTGTCCGAATGCGTTATTTATCCAATTGTTTGTCTATACTTTTAGCCATTATCAAGGACGAATTTCTACTTAAAATTGAACTGAATTTATAGATTGCTTACATATGTAAATAAACTTATAGAATGTTCTTATTTTACAAACATTGTGAGTACATTGTGGTCGTTTTCATAGTTGCTGTTGTTTAGTGTTGTTGTTTTCTTCTTTATTAATAATGCTTCCATTATTTCTAGCCTTTTTTACATGTAGATGAGGCGATTATGTTTGTATAATCAACGAGTATGTTATGTATAGTGTATGGTAGGTGTCTATGTTTTTTTTACATGAGACCTAAGAAAGCTGTAATCAGATAGATTTTACGTGAGTACATCAAATGTGCGTTGTGGTACAGTGGATATCAGTTCGGAACGAGAATCCGGGGAGGCGAGTTCGAATTCCAAGTTGAATCCATTGTATTCACTTACGCGTAAATACCCTTGGGAAAGGTATTAATCCGTCTATTCCTTCCAGTTATGGGTTAAATAGCAGGACAGATTGGGTTCTATAGCCTTGGTCGGCAACCAGTCTACCGCAGAAAGCAATGACAACCTACTGCGGGATAATCTTCTGCCCAGTCAGTCATGTCTCTTTCGAGACGTGATCACCCAAGCGTGTATCACGTATGGCACTTAACTGACTGACATCAAATGTAATTATTCACAAATTTGGATTGATCAAGAATGCAATTCTTTGAAGTTCTTTAAATCTGTAAATAATGTTGTCTGTTATTTTTAATGAAACTTAAATACATATATATATATATATATATATATATAGTGTATCGAGGCAGCAGATATTATTCTAAACATATACTGTTGGCTTACGGCCATATCACGTTGAATACACTGGTTCTCCATCGATCACCGAAGTTAAGCAACGTTGAGCTTGGTCAGTACTTAGATGGGTGATCGCTTGGAAATACCAAGTGCTGTAAGCGTTTAGTGACGAATATGCGTTGTGGTGCAATAGATATCGGCCCGGAAAGAGATATCGGTGAGCCGAGTTCGAATTCCAATTGAATACCCTGCATTCACTTAAGCACTGGTACCCTTGGGAACGGTATTAATCCGTCCCTTCCTTCCAGTTATGGGTTACATAACAGGGTAAGACTTGGGGACCCTGCCCTTAAAAACAAATCCCAATGAATCTTTATACTCGAAAAGAAAAATGTATTACTAGACACAAAAACTTATATAAAAAACAACAATAACTTGTTGAAAGAAAAAAGGTATTACCAGCAATACATAAATAAAATTTAGTTGGCAAAAAATGACCTGCAAAGGTTGATATGCCATAAAAACAAAACAACCAACCAACAACCGCCAATCTTTACATTGGCTACACCACCAAAAAATGGACGCCAAGATTGACATTGCACCTTTTCCACAACAGTTCTATCCGATCTCATTTAAACACATATCGTTATCTTCCAGGACCCATCTGTTATATCCTTGTTGATAATCCATTCATAATAGCATCATCTACAAGCAAAAGAAGATTAAAAATAATGGAGGCATTACTAATAAAAAAGAGAAATCCTACACAATATGACATCAATTATGAACACCGTAATAATGTGATTACCGTGTTCCGAACTTAACATATAGAAGACTCTATATGCATAAACTTTACATATGTTTATTTACAAGTAAAACAAATTAATTTTTGATAATGGCTAAAAGTATAGCCGGAAGCTCTAGAAAGTACAAAACCTTTTGATAATACTTATGTAATTTGAGTTCTGAAAAGACAAAAATTATACGAACTCATGAAAATCTATAAAAAAAAAACTGAATGATAATGCCTTCTCTTATTTTTATTTAATTTAGATATAAATTAATTTTTATCGCTTTCATTATTCATTCCTTTAGATTTCTTGGTTATTACACTGTTTCGATCGTTGAATCTGCCTGCCATCTTTAGGTTTCTATTGTAACTGTCCGGGAATTTCCAGCTGAACAGTTTATTCAACTCATGTCGGAGCATTGTTCTCATACCGCTGTTGATCTTAGGGGAGATAACTCACACCAGTTAATTTTTCTTCGTCTTGTCCTTTATAGCTTTAGCTAAACTAGAGTATTTGACATTTTTGCACTACTTGACACGGGTAACGAACTCTCGACCATCAGGTAACTCGATTCGCTTAACAAATTATTTTGTGCACTAGGCCATATGTCTCGCAGGACAATTTTATGGCGCATGATAATGCCTTCATTTTAATGAAAACTGTACAACAGGGAGATTCTTGCTCAAATACACAATATATATATATATATATATATATATATATATATATATATATATACCGGCCACAACTATTAGACCCATTTTGTTTTAAAATTATGATGCATTGCATACTATTTTTTAAAATAGAATGATACCTTTGTTAATATTGCGCACTAACATGTGTATCAAATGAATTTATAAATATTTAATAATTACCTATATTGCAGTTTCATTAATGAAACGAAAAAAATTAGTCTGATTCGGACGAGTTCATCTTTGCTTCCTTGCCTTGTAAAATTTTGCAAAGTAATAATAACAAAAGAACCATTCTATTTTCATTTGGCAATAAATACAAAGAATAGTATGAAACACATCAATTCTTTTAAAAAAATCTGGAGTGGCCTAATAATTAAAGCCGGCAGTGTATTTATATATATATATATTTTTTCTAAACACATACTCTTAAATATAAGAGACAATGAATGTGTGTTATGTTTAATCATTAGCCGTTCTAAACATCAGTGTATTCAAATTTATGTCCAGAAAAGAAGACAATTCTAAGAACAAAAGAAAAATTATATAAAAACTAAATGCAATAATTTTTCAATACAGCTTTCATACACTTTCTTTTATATTATCTTTTAAGAATAGCCAAATACTACTCCTCATCAATAATACTCTGTACTCTCACAGGTTTTCCTAGTCCAAAAACAAGCTTTCTCAGAGAAGAATGCTACCATTCTTCTTTTTCTATGTGCCCTGTCCTTTCAGTACTTAGGCGATCATGGCTTTCCACGTCTCCCTATGCCTGGTGGCTCTTAGCACGCTTTCTCCTGTTATACCACGCAACCCTCGTTCCATCATCTACCATATTAAGTCCTTCAAATATGTTATCCGCTGCTTTCCCATTTTACTTTTTCCCTCTATCTGGTCTGTTAGTATCAGGTTCTCCAAGTCCTCCTTACTCATTGTATGTCCCAGGAAATTTAGCTGCCTCTTCCTGATAATCAGTATTAATTTCCTTTTTGTTTCCATCCTTTCCAAAACCTCATCATTGTTCACATACTCGATCCATGATATTCGCAGCATCCTTCAGTTACTTCAAGTTTTTCCTTCATCTTCGATTATATTGTCTAGCATTAACTACCGTATTGAAGAACTGACATCACATAACAATCCAGTACTCTCTCCTTTGTTTCTAACGAAATTGTCCTGTCTCTTAATATTCTACTCAACTTATGGAATGCTTCTTTTGCCATGCCAATTCGCCTTTGGATCTCTGTGTCGCACTTTCTGTCTTCTGTTAGAATACTTCCCTGGTATTTAAATTTTTGTACCTGTTTGGTTTTAGTTTGTGTTTCTTTTTTCTTGTTGGAGGAGGGGTTATGAACTTTATTCACTTTCCGTTATTCATAATTGTAGTTCATGTGACTAAATAATTTTTGTTTGATTTCATTTGACCATATAATCAGTCAGTCTGTTAAGCGCCATACGTGATACACGCTTTGGGCGATCGTGTCTCGAAAGAGATATGACTAATTGGGCACAAGATCATCCCGCACTAGGTCGTCATTGCTTTCTACAGTAGACTGGTTTCCAACCAAGACTATAGAATCCAATCTGTCCTATTATTTAACCCATAACTGGAGGGAAGAGACGGATTAATACCTTTCCCAAAGGTATTTGTGCGTAATTGAATGCAATGAATTCACATGAAGCTTATATAATAGTGTACCAATATATAGTATTATATTCTAGATAGCTCCTAGGATGTTATATTCAGTGTTTACCCTTAAGCAAGGGAGTTTTCCTTTCGTAGAAAGCGCAGAATCCTGCTCAATGAAAGCATCTAGTGACTGTCTTCGTGGATATATTCAACACTGAGGTACTTACATGAATGACAATATCCTTTGTCGTTAAGTAAAGATTCCCCGAGATATCTGTGTGTGTGTGTGTGTGTGTGTGTGTGTGTGTGTGTGTGGTTTGTTTTGTCTTTTCGTATATTTTTTATTAAAGCGGGCAATTTCAGTTGAAATCGAAATTACCCCACTATGAGTAGATCGCAACTACTCACTTCACGGCAGATAGATAGATAGATAGATAGATAGATAGATAGATAGATAGATAGATAGATAGATAGATAGATAGATATGAACAGATTGGGATAGATAGATAGATTAGATAGATAGATAGATAGATAGATAGATAGATAGATAGATAGATAGATATATAGACAGATTGGGATAGATAGATAGATAGATAGATAGATAGATAGATAGATAGATAGATAGATAGATATGAACAGATTGGGATAGATAGATAGATAGATAGATAGATAGATAGATAGATAGATAGATAGATAGATAGATAGATTGGGATAGATAGATAGATAGATATGAACAGATTGATAGATAGATAGATAGATAGATAGATAGATAGATAGATAGATAGATAGATAGATGAATGAACAGATTGGGATAGATAGATAGATAGATAGATAGATAGATAGATAGATAGATAGATATGAACAGATTGGGAGAGATAGATAGATAGATAGATAGATAGATAGATAGATAGATAGATAGATAGATAGATAGATAGATAGACAGATTGGGATAGATAGATAGATAGATAGATAGATAGATAGATAGATAGATAGATAGATATAGACAGATTGGGATAGATAGATAGATAGATAGATAGATAGATAGATAGATAGATAGATAGATAGATAGATATGAACAGATTAGGAGAGATAGATAGATAGATAGATAGATAGATAGATAGATAGATAGATAGATAGATAGATAGATAGATATGAACAGATTGGGATAGATAGATAGATAGATAGATAGATAGATAGATAGATAGATAGATAGATAGATGGAGAGATAGATAGATAGATAGATAGATAGATAGATAGATAGATAGATAGATAGATAGATATGAACAGATTAGGAGAGATAGATAGATAGATAGATAGATAGATAGATAGATAGATAGATAGATAGATAGATAGATATGAACAGATTGGGATAGATAGATAGATAGATAGATAGATAGATAGATAGATAGATAGATAGATATAGATGGAGAGATAGATAGATAGATAGATAGATAGATAGATAGATAGATAGATAGATAGATAGATAGATAGATAGATAGATAGATAGATAGATGATTGGGAGAGATAGATAGATAGATAGATAGATAGATATGAACAGATTGGGATAGATAGATATATAGATAGATAGATAGATAGATAGATAGATAGATAGATAGATAGATAGATAGATAGTGTCCTAATTGCTTTTGCAATGATCGGTAATATTTAGTAGGAGTCTTGTCTTAGATTTATCACCAGGAACCGTGGAATCAGTGTAAACTCAATTAATTTTTCTCCTGATTAGACTAGTATTTATTATGCCGAATTCCTGGCCAAATTTGTTATGCTGATCTACCAGTGTCTTCAAATTGTTCTTTCATTCCGACCAGAAGATGCCAGCCTAACAAATGGTTTTGATATATATATAAAAAAGACATGAAGATTTGTTTATCATTCTGGCTCGATAACTCTGAGCACAGTAGACATTTTTTACCAAAAATCTTTCTGTTTAATAGACTTCCACACTGAATTGACTTAAGTTATCCCTAAAAAGACTTTCGCAGTAACTTAAAGAGACTCCATTTCTCGGGTTCACGGTGACGCAATATCTGTAAGGAAACAATTCCGAAATAAATTAAGGATACTGCAGACATAAAATACTACTGAGAAGTTTTGGGAAAATATCAAACAACAACAAAAAAAGCTTGTATCAACCACAGCTAAACAAAAATACACACAGAGTAAAGAAGGAAGGCTTAGAAAATTTAACACACATATGACATATTGAAAACAGTTAATTGCCATGACTAATACAGATTTGAGGGATCATGTCTAGAAAGAAACATGACTGAGAAGATTTTTGCACTGTAGGTTGTCATTACTTTGCGGTATATTGTTTGCCGACCGAGTCTAAAGAATCCAATTTTTCCTGCTATTTAACCCATAACTGGATGAAGAAGAGATGGATTAATATCTTTCCTAGGGGTATTTGTGCGTAAGTGAATGCAACGAATTCAACTGGAATTCGCACTCGACTCTCCAATTTCATGTTCCAAATCGATATCCACTGCACCATAACGATCGTCCGTGAAAGTAAATGGCTTATTTAAAGTGTCTTGAGTGAACGGACGAAAGAAGAAAGACCAAAAATACAAAGGGGTGTTGCAAAAGAGCAAAAGACATGAAATAGTGAAGGCCTATAATCATCCACGTCCTGAAAGTATATAAAAACAAAAACAAAAAGAAACAACAAAGTTTTAAGTGTTTTGAAATTGGTAGATTTGGTATTGATTATCAGAAGAAAATTAATTAGTCTTTCACTGTTTCAATTGTTGAATCTTTCGGCCCTCTTCAGGTTTCTTTTGTAACATTATGGGGATTTTCACAAGAAATTAATTTTGTCCCAATTGTTCATTATTACAATTTTTTAATTTAGAATTATGTTGTTCATTATTAATATTATTTTTATTTAATTTAGATATAAATTAATTTTTATCACTTTCATTATTCATTCCTTTAGATTTCTTGGTTGTTACACTGTTTCGATCGTTGAATCTGCCTGCCATCTTTAGGTTTCTATTGTAACTGTCCGGGAATTTCCAGCTGAACAGTTTATTCAACTCATGTCGGAGCATTGTTCTCATACCGCTGTTGATCTTAGGGGAGATAACTCACACCAGTTAATTTTTCTTCGTCTTGTCCTTTATAGCTTTAGCTAAACTAGAGTATTTGACATTTTTGCACTACTTGACACGGGTAACGAACTCTCGACCATCAGGTAACTCGATTCGCTTAACAAATTATTTTGTGCACTAGGCCATATGTCTCGCAGGACAATTTTATGGCGCATTCTTGGAGCATGAAATCTAATTTTCCTTGTCTGCTTCCTTAACTGTGCTAAAGTATATGCAATTTACACTTCGCGTCGTGTAATGTGTGTGGGCAATTTTAGTCTTGTGCCGAACGATCTTTCTTTCTTGAATAAAGACTTTTATGTTTCGTGCATGGTTTTTGTTTTATTCCTCCTTGTTTCATATTCTTTTTTCTGTCTTTCTTTCTTTCTTTCTTTCTTTCTTTCTCCTCCTCCAATATTAGTTTATCCCTCACTTTTCTTTTCTTTTTCATACATTATCTGTCTTTCTCTTTTTTGTTTTTCTCTTTCTTTTTTTTATTTTTTCTGGTTCATGGTTTTTGTTTTATTCCTCCTTGTTTCAAATTATTGTTTTCTTTCTTTCTTTCTTTCTTTCTTAATTTCTTTCTTTATTCTTTCTTTCTTTCTTTCTTTCTTTAATCTTTATTTATTTATTTATTTATTCTTTCTTTCTTTCTTTATTATTTCTTTCTTTCTTTATTTATTTATTCTTTCTTTCTTTCTTTCTTTCTTTCTTTCTCCTCCTCCAATAATAGTTTATCCCTTACTTTTCTTTTCTTTTTCATACATTATCTGTCTTTCTCTTTTTTATTTTTCTCTTTCCTTTTTTTTTATTTTTCTGGTTCTTGGTTTTTTTTTATTCCTCCTTTTTTATCGTTCATGGTTTTTGTTTTATTCTTCCTTGTTTCAAATTCTTTTTTTCTTTCTTTCTTTATTCTTTCTTTCTTTCTTTCTTTCTTTCTTTAATCTTTATTTATTTATTCTTTCTTTCTTTCTTTATTATTTTTTTCTTTCTTTCTTTCTTTCTTTCTTTCTTTCTCCTCCTCCAATAATTGTTTACCCCTGACTTTTCTTTTTTATACATCATCTGTCTTTCTACTTTAAAATGTTTCTTTTTCCTTTTTTTTTTTCTAGTTCATGGTTTTTGTTTTATTCCCCCTTGTTTCACATTTTGTTCTGTTTCTCTTCTTCCTTCCTTCCTTCCTTTCTTCCTTTTTTCTTTCTTACTTCTTCTTCTTTCTCCTCCTCCAATGTTAGTTTATCCCTCACTTTTCTTCTCTTTTTTATACATTATCTGTATTTCTCGTTTTAATTTTTCTCTTTCTTTTTTTAAAATTTTTTCTGACTAGAATAAAACCTCCACACGATGTCAATATTTTTTTTTCAATCTTTGTTTATATTTTTTCATTCTCCTTCTTTCTTTTCTGTTATCCATTCCTTCCTCTTCTATTCTTTTTTTCTTCCTGCGCCTTTACCATGGTTTTCATTCGTCTTTCCTTTTTTATCTCTTTCATTCATTTTTTACTTTCTTTATCTCTTTCCTTATATACTTCTTTCTTTCGCTAGTTCCTTCTTGATTTCTTTCTTTCATCTTCATTCTTTTCATTGTTCTCACTTTCCTTTTATTATTTTTATACTTCTCTTCACCCTGGCCGGCTTTCTTTTTTCTGTATTTGTAGTAATTTTTTTTCCAAATTTTCTTCTGTCTTTCTTTTTATGTCTTTCATACTTTATATTCATCCCTCCTTTTATATTCTTCTTTCTCCTTTTCTTTCTTCATAATGTTTGATTTCATTCAATTTCTCCATTTTGTGTGCCTTATTTTTCTTTCTGTAGATCTATAATTGGAGTAGATGTATCTATCCATCGCCCGGTTCACACTCCACCCATGTCTATTGAACAAGTTAAGAGGCTCATCCCTTGTTCCCTGTTTAGGATGTAGTTTCTGGCTTCCTCTTTTCCAATCTTCTCACTTTGGTTTCTTTTTTTATTCAATTGGAGTAGATAGATCTATCCATCGCCCGGTTCACACTCCATCAACGTCTATTGAACAGGTTAAGAGGCTCATCTCTTGTTCCCTGTTAAGGACGTGGTTTCCGACTTTCCCTTTCCCAATCTTATCACTTTGGTTTCTTTTTTTTTTTTTTCAATTGGAGTAGATAGATCTATCTATCGTCCGGTTCACACTCCATCCATGTCTATTGAACAGGTTAAGAGGCTCATCACTTGTTCCCTGTTTAGGATGTGGTTTCCGGCTTTCTCTTTACCAGTCTTTTCACTCTTACGTAGCCCCTGCACAGCAGTGGCGTTACCGCCTTGCTCGGGGTGATACGATTAAAAAAAAAATTATTTACTCCATACTTTCTCTTCTTATTATTTCTCTTTTCTTCAAACATCAACCGTTTCCTCGTGGCTTAACATTCCTTCTTTCTTTCTGTCCTTCTCTTCTTTCTTTCTGTCTTTCTCTTCTTTCTTTCTGTCTTTCTCTTCTTTCTTTCTGTTTCTTTCTTTATTCATTTCTTTATTCATTTATTGATTTTCTCTCTCCGTTTCTTCTATTCTTTCTACCTCTCTTCTCTTTCTCTCTCCAATTTTTATAATCTTTCGCTCTCTCTCTCTCTCTCTCTCTCTGCCTCTGTCTTTCTATACCGCTCTCTTTTTCACTCCCTCTCGTCTCTCTACTCTTCCTATCTTCCTCTATTTCACTATCTCTCTCAATCTCTATCTCCAACCCTCTCTCCCACTTTCTTTGTCTCTCCATTTCTCTCCCTCTCTCTCAGTCTTTCCCACTCTGCCTCTCTTTCTCTTTCTCTCCCAATCTCTATCACCATCTCTCTCTGTCTATCCCACTCTCTCTCTCTCTCTGTACCTCTCTTTTCTTTTATCTCTTCCTCTTCTTTGCTTTCTCTATTTCTGTCTCTCGGTACGACTCTTTCTCTCCCACATACGCCCGTCTCTCCTACTCTGCTTCTTTTACTTTCTCTCCTAATCTCTATTACATCTCTCTCACTCTCTCTGTCTCTCCTACTCTCTCGCCCCTCTTTTCAGTCTCTCCAACTCTGTCTCCCTTTAACTTTATCTCCTAATCTCTATCACCGTCTCTTTCTCCCACTAGGCTTCTCCCATTTTCTCTGTCTCTCCCAGTCTCTCTCTACTCCTCTCTTTTCTTTTATATCTTTCTCTTCTTCTCTTTCTCTGTCTCTCTCTGTCTTGTATCTTTCTCTTCTCTTTCTCTGTCTTTTCTACCTCTCTCTCTCACTCTTGTCCATCTCTCCTACACACTCTCTCTCTCCGTCTCTCCTAATCTCTCTCTGCCTCTCTTTAACTCTCTCTTCTACTATCTCTCTCTCTCTTTCACTATCTCTCTTTACCTCTTTTTGTTCCTCTCTCCTTCTCTTAATCTATCTTTCTCTCTCACACTCTCTCTTTTTAATCTATTTGTTTTCATTCAATTTCTGTCAATCTCTTTGTTATTTTGTTTAGAATTTTTCTTTTTTTCTCTTTTAATCTCTTTTCTTTCACTTTCTTACTTGTTTCTCGCTTCTTTTTTATTCTTTCTCCCCCACTTATGCCAGCTCTTTTTCCGACTTCCTTCTTTCTCACTTTTTGTCTCTCTTTCGTTCTCTTAAAATTGCTTTTTATTTTATTTTCCCATCACCCACCCTGAATTCCTCGTAATTCTCGGCCTCGCAGACAAGAACCGTGAGTCATATCTGTTTCTGACCAATTCCAAACAATAATTTACATGATAGTTGATAGAAGAAATGTCGCGAAGTAGTGAGAAGGGCTATACGTGGGTGAAGAAGCAGGCGATTTCTGGGCGGGAGAGAGGAACAGAGGTATGCAAAGCCAACGCCAAGCGGCACTGGGGCGGGGTGTTAATATGACTTGTGCCGCATCAGAGATATATCCCCAGGCGCTTGACAGAAGGACGATCGAATTTGGAAAGCAGGAAAACGATGATGAAGAGCAAAGACAAGAGTAACAAAGAAGCATGGGTGCGGACATAGACATGTGCAAAGTGAGCGAATACTAAATAAATAAATAAATAAATAAATAAATAATGAAATAAAGAAATAAAGAAAGAAAGAAAGAAGTGAATGAATTATGGTATGGTTTAAAAGAGAAAGAAGGAAATGGACATAACTAAAATACAGGGAAACAGACAGAAACAAAAGAAAGAAAGAAAGAAAGAAAGAAATAAAGAAAGAAGGAAAGAAAGAAAGAAAAAAGAAAAAAAGAAATGAACAATAGTATCAAATAGTAAAGTAAGAAATTGACTGAATATATAGAGAGAAACAAAAAAAGAGAAAGAAGAAAGAAAAATGAAAGAAAGAAATGAAGAAAGAAAGAAAAAAGAAAAAAGAAAGGAACGATGGTATCAAATAGAAAATAAAGACATTTACTGAATATAAAAAAAAATATAAAAAAAAGAGAAAGTAGAAAAAATGAAAGAAAAAAGAAAGATATGTACATACATAAATAAATACAGACAACAACGAAACAAAGAAAAATATGAAGGGGACAATAGTAAAAAAGAAAAAAGAAAGAAGGGAAGGAAGAAAGAAAGAATGAAGGAAAGAAAGAAAGAAAGAAAGAAATGAACAATGGTATAATTTAGTAAAGAAAGAAAGAAATGAATGAACAATGGTATAATTTAGTAAAGAAAAAAGAAATAAAGAAGGGAAGGAAGGAAGAAAGAAAGAAAGAAATGAACAATAGAATAATTTAGTAAAGAAAAAAGAAAGAAAGAAAGAAGTTAAGAAATTTAAGAAGTTAGAATCAAATAGGAAAAAAGAAAGAAATTGACTGAATATATAGACAAAAACGAAGTAAAGAGAAAGAAGAAAAAATTATAGAAAGAAGTGAAAGAAAATTGAATAAACTTAGATATTTACATACCTTAAATAAATACAAGCATCAACGAAACAAAAGAACAACAAAATGAAGGGGGCAGAGAAAGAAAGAAAGAAAGAAAGAAAGAAAGAAAGAAAGAAAGAAGAAAGAACGGAACGAAGAAAGAAGGGAAGGAAGAAAGAAGGAAAGAAAAGAAGAAATGAATGAAAAATGGTATAGTTTAGTAGAGAATGAAAGAAAGAAAGAAAGAAAGAAAGAAAGAAAGAAAGAAAGAAAACTGACGAAACTAATATGGTCACAGACGGAAAGGAAAGGAACGAACGAACGAAAGAAGAAGCGAAAGATATTGATTGATGTAAGATACATATGGGCATACAGACAAAAACGAAAGAAAGAAAGAAAGAAAGAAAGAAAGAAAGAAATGAATGAATTATGGTATGGTTTAAAAGAGAAAGAAGGAAATGGACATAACTAAAATACAGGGAAACAGACAGAAACAAAAGAAAGAAAGAAAGAAAGAAAGAAAGAAAGAAAGAAAGAAAGGAAGAAAGAAAGAAAGAAGTAGTAAGTTAGAATAAAAGAAAAACAAACAAACAAGCGAAAAAATTGAGTTAACTAATATACATATAGAGGAAGGAAGGAAGGAAGGAAGGAAGGAAGGAAGGAAGGAAGGGTTGATTCCATGAGAAATGTGAAAGAAGCCATAAAGAAAAAAAAACAATGGAAAAGGGGGAAAGAAATTAAGAAATCTGGGAAAGAAATAAAAAAGAAACAAGCGACTAAAAAGAAACGCAGAACGACTGGGAGAAACACATTCAAAATAGATTATTAGACAAAGAAACATAGAAAATGTACGTAAGAAAGGAATTACTAAGCAAGGAAATAAAAGAACAGGCCAAAAATGAAAGACTAAAGATAGAAAAGAACATATTTTACTGGCAACAATAACGACCAATAGAATATTTCCAATATGGCTCAAGTTAAGAACTGGTCAACAACCACTGTTTACAGATTTCTTAACACACGCAAACTCATATACACGCACACACAATATATATTAAAAAGAACGATGAAAAAACTGAGATATAAAAATCAACAACAGCAATAATAATAATAATAATAATAATAATAATAACAACAACAATGATTGTCCAGAATGAGTATAAAGGCATATCAACCTCTCTGGGTTATTTAAAAGGTAGAATTTTAAGGTATTTCTTTTTACTGTTTTTGTTATAGTGATTTAGTCAGATTTTGATGAAAGTCATTTTTAGTTTTTTTAATTTAGAAAACTGAAGATGTCTTCCAGTTTTTTATTCAAAAATGTTTGCTGGTATTTCTTTTATTTTTTTTTTACCCTTCAAAAATATGTTATGGTATTTGTTTTTCCTTCAAAAATTTATATTTTTTTATCGAATTCTATTTTTATATCTTCCTCTTGTTTTAACCCCAGCTTGGAAGTTAACTATTTGCCCATAGTTGGGACTCTAAAAGGTGCTACTACTCTTGGTCAGGGTGGACTTGGGAACAACAGCAATTAAGAGGTGGTTCCATGATCCTCACAACCTCCCAATCACAGGCCTTTCTGCCGGATGCAGTTTAATGAATCTATAAAGACGCAGTAATAAGAAAAAGAAACTCATTATCAAAGAGCAACAAAGTTAAAAAAGAAGAATGAAGAAAAACAAAGCATACCCAGGACCTCTAAAACAGAATAGAAAAAAAACTTGCCTACTAATTGATATGGTTTGCTCGGCAGAATATAACATAGCAAACAAAGAATTTGAAAAGCTATCAAAAAAAAAAAAGTACCTGGAAATTGAAAGAGAAAAAATGTGGAAATTAAGAACAAGAATAGTACCTGTCATATTAGGCGGTTTTGTGATGATACAAAAAAGAAATGCAACAACACAGTTAAAAAATCCATATAAAGCCCAGTTTAAGAAAAATACAAAAGAATGCCGTGATAAATTTAGTCGCCTTCTAAGAACTTTGTCCATTTAACGCTAGTGGCAATATGAGAGGTAGCAAAACAAATCTTGAAATGTAACCATAAAAAACATACCACCACCTGCCTTAAGCCTTATAACACTTAGTAGGTACTGTGACCATAGCAAAAATCGAAAGACAATAATAATAATAATAATTATTATTATTATTGTATATTGTTAGTCTATTATTGTATATTGTTAAACTAAGTACAAACATAAAATGATGTTAAAAAGGCTGGGTCCTTTCCGAACGATGAATAAAATTACATTATGTATTTTTGGGAATGTGTTATGCTGAGGAAATCTAGTAATTTTGAGCTTGTTTTTAGCCACGATTCAGACTGTAGATTGTTTGTAGACAGCTATTTACTGAAATTTCATTTATTTCATACTTGCATGCATATATATATATCTATCTATATATATATATATATATATATTAGATTAAATAAATTGCAAACATAGTCTGCTTCTTTTTATAAAATCTGTTCATACTCACAGATAATCTTTTTCGCGTATTATAAACGAAAGATGTCAGAAATGAGCTGTAACATCGACAGATGTTATTATTATTCATTTCTCAATGTACCAAAGCACTTTCAATCTCCTTCCAAGATCATCTTCAGGAGTGTGTGTTTCGAAAATTTATCCGTGAGTAAGAACGGATTTTATTAAAAATAAACACCAGAATTAACCAATTATATTTAAACCTCAAAATTTTCAATAAAAAATTATATAATAAAGTCCTCCAGGCAAGTGGCTTCAAGGATAGACTCTTCTTCTTCTTTATATGCTGTGTTCCTTTGGGACGTAGGCGATCATGGACTTCCACTTGGCTCTGTCTTTTGTCGCTCTCAATATTTTTTATTTTGATATGTTTTCTAAGTTTTGCTCCGTCAACAATTTTCCCAGAACTAAAAGTACGTCTCGCGCTGGTTTCTCCTGTCTATCCTTCCATTTATCCGACCTGTGAGTATTAAGATCTCCAGGCCTTCCTTCTTCATTACGTGTTCCAAGAACCTCATTTATCTCTTCCTGATATTTAATATCAGTTTTCTTTTTATTTGCCTCCTTTCCAACACATCATCGTTGAACACGTGCTCTGTCCATGGTATCCTCAGCATCCTTCTGCAAAACCACATTTCTGCTGCCTCAAGCCTCTTCCTCATTCTTGATGAGATCGTCTAGCATTCACTTCCATACAGAAGGATAGCTATCACACAGCAATCCAGCACTTTTTCTTTGTTTCTAATGAGATTTTCCTGTTTTTCAGTACTCTGCTTAGCTTCTGAAATGCCTCTTTGGCCATGCCAATGCGTCTTTGGATCTCCTTGTCGCATTTTCCATCCTCTGTCAAAACACTTCCCAAGTATTTGAAATATTTTACTTGTTTAATTTTAGCTTCTCCAACTTGCAATTGGCATATCGGTCTCCCTTTTTTTTTTGCTGATAACCATACATTCAGTTTTCTTGATTTTTCTGCTCAGTCCTTTCTTTTTACTTTCTTTTGCCAATTTCTGTAGGTCCTGCATTTTTCTTTTCCGTGTCTGATATCAGCACCGTGTCATCTGCGTATCGGATATTATCGAGATTGGGGCCTCCAATGACGAATCCTGGCAAGGCTTATATTTCTCTCATAATTGTTTCACTGTAGAGGTTGAAAAGATCCGGTGAGAAAACACATCCTTGTCTTACGCCCCTTTCTATATTTGCATATCTGCTGAGTTCCACCTTCTATCCATACACATACGGTTTGCTGCCAATATATATTCTTGATTATCCTAAAGTCTTTTCCGAAAATGTCGAGGTTGTCGGGTATCTCTATCAAGTCCCTGTGTTGTACTTTGTCAAACGCCTTTGCGTAGTCTATAATGCACATATAAAAGTCCTTCTGCTTTTGCATTGCTCGTTCAGATAGCATTCTGAGCAGGAATATTGTATTCCTCGTTCTGCTATCTTTAAAGAATCCGCATTGTTCCTGTCCTATCTCTGCTTCGCGTTCTGTTCATCAGAATCCGGATAATGAATTTTGTTATGTGGCTCATCAAATTGATTGTTCGACGGAGCTCAGGTTCCTTTGCACCTGGTATATGTGGAACCATTTGTTAAATCTGAGCCATCTTGAGCGAGGAATAGACGTATAAAAAGTAAACTTATATATTTTAACACCCCATTCTGTAGACTAACTTCAACATAAGGAAACATTTTTTGAAATAGGTAAAAGCATTTCCATATAAACAACCCCTTCACAAAACCTTTACTAAGAATACAAGTAAAATTAGTTTTTCATAAAGTGTTTGTTTTACTCGTTGAAATGGCTATATGATCTTGTAAAATTTGAATTATATATACATATACATATATATATATATATATATATATATTATAGTTTAGAACATGTAAAAACTTCAATCTACTACAAAAGTGTACATTTTGTTTCGATATTGAAAGAACAATGTCTCATCACGTAGTTAGTAATGATGGTAATAAACTTTTTTTTAAGAAAATTTATGAAAATTCACTTCATTTTACAGGCAAAATATTTTTCGTACGAGGTAAAGAGGTTAGGAAAGATGAGAAAACAAAAAGAGAAACCAAAAAAAAAAGAAAAAGAGAAGAAATAAAATACAAAGAAGAAAGCAAGAGAGAAAGAAAGAAATAAAGAAACATTAGGAAAGAGCTAATGAAAGACGGCTCAAGGGAGAAATAGACTCCAAATTTAGGTAGGAAGTAAAGTATAAGCATATACAAATATCGGTCACACAACGTCTGGACTTAACAAAGAGGTAAGAATTAGAAAATTCAAAAATTCTCTCTTGTTTTTCTTTTTGTTTTTATTTTCCCTGTGTCCTCTTTTCTATTTAGAATGACTTCTTTTGTATTAAAGAGTCCGTCAAGTGAGTATTTAGTTTTGACCTTTCATTTACATTTCTTATTAGTGATATTGTTTTGTACAATGCTATTTAAAAGACACCACATGGTAGAAACCTAGGTCGCGTAATAACTCGTTTACAAACAAAAAATATTCAAACATTCTACAATATAATTGTATTGAACACTTTTAAATACAACTGTGTACTGGCTTAATTTAATTATGACCAAAACCTAAAATAATTAAACACACACACACACACACACACACACACACACACACACACACACACACACACACACACACATATATATATATATATATATATATATATATATATATATATATATTATCATTATTTATTCATAAATTATAACATGGATATGTTACAATATCACTACAAAAGTAGCCATTTTGTTTCAACACTTTTGTGTCTTTTCAAGTGATGCGATGGTTCTTTTAAGAACCATCACGTCACATCACATACAGAAAAAATGTAGCTATTTATTACGTATGAGGAAGGAAGGCTTAGAGATTCCGATATTCACAGCTTAGATAGAGGAAGAGAGACAGGAGAAAGCAAGGATAACATATTTGATAGGACTGAGCAAGTGTATGGCAGAGCGTGTTTCGATGAGGTAACAGGAGAAAGTGTGCTAAGAGCTACCAGGGATGGGGAGGCGTGAAAGGCCATGATCGCCTACGTCCTGAAGAGACATGCCACAGAAAAGAAGATTTCTCTGATTATATTGCTGCGATATATATATATATATATATATATATATATATATATAAAATATGATTTAAAATCGAATATATATATATATATATATATATATATATATATATATATATATATATTCGCTTTTAAACAAATAAATAGTAGATATCAATAAATATGACTGCCACTTCAGATGCAAATGACGTGTAGAATGTAAAGAAAAATAAAGAAATAAGTAATGGTAAGTAAGAAAGAATTTTAATAAATAAACAAATAAAGAAAGAATTACATGAACAATGGTA